>CALNVZ010003428.1:39310963-39326288 GCA_940671915.1 Paracentrotus lividus
CTGGCATCAATATGGAGTACAAATGGCTGTGATAGGTCCGCGAACGCAAGGACAGGAGCAGAGATGAGATGATGTTTCAATGTGCAGAATGCTTTCTCACATTCATCAGTCCAAATGTCCTGAATTGTGTCGTCGGCCCTCCTAGCATTGGGGTCAGGGGTCTTCTTCCTTGCAGGCCGGCCTCTCTTCTTTGGATAAATACATCCAACTGTAAGGGAGTTCAAGGGACTGGCTATCCGTGCATAGTCCTTAATAAACCGCCTGTAATAGCCGGCAAAGCCTAGAAAGGACTTAACCTGTCTAATCGTCTCAGGCCTTGGCCATGTTTCAAGTGCGCTCACCTTGTCAGGGTCAGTTTGGACCCCGTCTTCTGAGACCATGTGGCCAAGGTACTTGACAGACTTACAGCAGAAATGGCACTTCTCTGGAGATACTTTAAGTCCATACTGCTGCAGCCGATCCAACACTTTTGTGAGCCGCACTTCCATTTCTTTGAGCGTTTTGGAGAAGATTATGAGGTCATCCATGTATACTAGCACCTCCATCATGTTCAGACCTGACATGCACTTCTCCATTAGCCTTTGAAAAGTAGCAGGGGCGCCTTTGACCCCCTGTGGCATTCGCTCGAATTGATAGAATCCCAACGGACATATGAAGGCTGTCTTGTCCTTATCCTCTTCCCGCATTGGTATCTGGTAGAAACCAGACTTCAGATCAATAACAGAAAACCATTTGCTACCGTTAAGGCAATCAATTGCTTCCTGTATGAGAGGGACAGCATACTGATCAGGAATAGTCCGTGAATTCAAAGTGCGGTAGTCCACGCACATCCGTAGGCTCCCATTCTTCTTCCGCACTAAGACAATGGGGGAGGCGTATGGACTTCGAGATTCTGCAATGATCTTGTTATCTAGAAGTTGTTGAAGGTGTTCTCTCAGATCCTGCAAATCTGAAGGTGCTACTCTCCGAGATCTCTCTCTGAATGGGGTGTGGTCACTTACATTGATCTGGTGTTCCGCGTAAGGGGTGTTCCCCAAGTCGAAATCATGTGTAGAGAATACGTCAGCCCTTTGCCTACACTGATCTATCAATTTCCCCTTCCATTCCTGAGGGATGGGACCCCAATTGATTGGCAAATCGGTGATATCTTTGGCCAGTGGTTCCTGACCACCACTCACTGTACTTTCCACGCTGGTGGCGGAAAAACAGGCTTCCGTTATTCCATCTTCTTCTGGGGGTTTGCGGCACCATTCTGGGACAAATACGTCGGCCAGCGGGCAATTTCTAGGGATGGTGATGGGGGTAGAACTCTTGTTGACCAGGATAACTGTAACTTTGCTAGTTGCTCCTGCTTGGATCTCAGTGACCGAGGGGACAACTTCTATTCCACGGGGTAACCTACATGGACTGCAGGACTCGACCAGGGCCGTCACCTTGTATCCCAAGGGGTTTCTTACCTTGCCAGTGACCTTGCTGGTGTGCTGACCTTGACTGTTTATGGACACGGGTCGGCCCTTCCTATTACGGACTGTGCTTAATTTGCCGCTTGAGGGTAGTTTTCGCTTACAGGTCATCTCTCTGTAAATACCCCTACAGACCGAACTAAGCTTCATCGTCTGGACAAACCTGTCTCCAGCCAACTTTTTACAGGACTCGTAACAGTTCCTGAATAACCCAGAGTTGGTACCTATTACAACAGTATGTGACTGTGGACCTCCCTTGTCAGGCACTACCAGGGCTAGAGTACTGAATTCAGTTCCAGTTCCGCAGAAGGTAGGCTCCAAACCAATGTTTAAGTATGCCCAACCCAAATAGGGCATTGTTCCACCACCGCCATGGAATAGAGTGAGATCTTGCATGGGATAAATGTCCCTACCCAGAGTCTCAAAGAATTCCTTAGTCACAAGGGTCACTTGGGACCCAGAGTCAAGGAGACAAACAGTTTCTCTACCATCCACCCAACACTTTGGGGTAATTGTATCGCCCACTAGTCCGTCTGGGACGTCGTTGTGTGCATTTCTCTGGGGACTATTATTTAATGTTGACTGGGCCCCTGGTTTCCCCTCCCCAGTTGCCCTTTCCCGTTTCCCGAGTTCCCAAGGATGAAACGAATCAACTTCCTGTTAACAGTTTCGACCGCGGCAGGGTTCTTGCAATTTCTGCTGATGTGGCCTTCTTCTCCACATTTAAAGCAGATGTCTATTGCATAACCCTGCCGAGGAACAGGCGAGTTGCTCTGGGTGGAGGGGCCATCAGCAGCTGTGTGCTGTTGACTTGTTGCCACTGGTGGGTCTGTCTCCACCATGTGGTGGTGAGCAGACCGTGGCTTGGTGGTAGGTGCTTTGCCCCTTCCAGTGAGCATGTTCTTCATTGTATCCTCCTCCTCTTGCTTCCTAACTAAAGACAAGAGCTGGAGAAAGGATGGAGGGTGACTCGACCTTTCTCTTAACTGCAAATTGATGAGCAACATCTCATCATACAGGATTCCGCGTATGAATTGCCTCAATCTTACTTTATTGAGCTCCGCTTGAGGCACAACTCCACGTCTGACGGCTCTCCTCAGGACTTCCTGAAGGCGGGACAGGTAGTCAGACGGTTTCTCACCCTCGACTTGCACCGTACCGTGTAGTCGAACAAGCAGTTCGTCATCAGCCTGAGTCTCCCCAAAAGCCAGATCAAGAGCACGCAAATACTCCTGCGAGTCCGCCTGTGGGTTTTCACGGCGCAGGTCATTAATGATACTCGATGCGGGTGGGCGCAGGGCTTCCCGAATCCTCTTGCGGCGCTCTCCATCTTCCAGGTCCTGCCATTCATCCATCTGACCCTCCACGTGCTCAATCCAAGCCGCGTAATCATCCTCGTCGCGCGCACTAAATTTTGATCCCGAAAAGCAGCGCAGTTTCCGGTAATTTGCTGAAATGGCGCATCGAGCAAACGAAGCAGATAGTGGATAAGCATTCGGCATGGAATTCCTACTCAAGGGGGATGCTTCATGTGGGAAATCTGGGGGCGAAGGCCCTGCTCCTGAACTGTTTGGGGAAGGGGATGTGGCTTTTCTTGCTGATTCCCACTGTCCAAGCAACCCTTTTTCTCTGAGGTCTCTTATACTAACACGGGAACTCCTACATGAAGTGTCTTGTGCTTCCAGTCGCACCAATTGGCACTCCAAACCTCCCTCTACAGGCAGGACGATTGTCCCTGACACCAAAGTACTAGGGGGCGTGTTCGGAAATTCACAGAGGAGCAGAGTTTTTCCCAGATCCGCCCTTTCCCGCCTCAAGACCTCTAGCAAGTTGGGGAACACCTCTGATAGGGCCATTGCGATTACTTCTGTGGGTACCCTATTTATTCTACAGACAACAAGGAGGGAACAGTCAAACTTAAATTCCTCCTTTTTACACCAGTCTTGACCAATCTGCCTAAAAGTTGTTTCTGCCATCTTCCCTGCAATATTGACAAGTGTTGGCTCTCTTAACGTTATACAATGCAATTTAATATCGAGCAAAATCACACAGTTTGAAAATATCGATTATGCGATACAAATTAATTACTGGCTCCGGACAAGCCCCCAATTTATGTAACCCGTACGTCACTCCCCGAGTCCACAAATAAAGAAGTTACAAATTGAATATATTTTAACAAGATAATCCTGCAAAGCCTTTATTAGCTTGTTGTCAAATACACAGGAAAATAGCAGATACCAAAGCAGTACAGGAATCTAACTATATATCCAACCAAATTCTTTCTTGGGCACAAGAATTTATAATTAAAGGGAATTAACTAAGCCGGCACACTATTAAATTAAATGTCATTATTCCAAGAGCTCTTGGTCACGCGCACTAGATGAAGAAGATGATTCGAACTTTGTGATGGACGACTTTTGATGACTTCGATGACTGGAAGGATGTAGTCCAAAACTACCAGAGTATCGCAATGCTCCCTCAGAGCGTGGACGATGACCGTCTACTATTAAAGAGCAAACATAATAACCATTTCGCTAGTTTATATGTCCTTTGTGATATAGTGATAATAATAATATAACACATCGAATATCACTATACAGGTAAGTCCCTACATGCCCTATGCGCTTTAAAGAAAATAAACGATAGAATGAAAGATAACAACGATAGACATAGAAACTGAGATATTCAGCTACAACATAATAATAATAAAGTGTACTGTAATATGATTCATAAGGGAATACATAGTAATCTACTTTAATATCCTTGTTTTACATAAAGCCCAAATAGGAGAGATATCTGCGTCTGCATTCATAATACTTAATAACTACAATCTATTTACAAGCTATTTACAACATTGACATAATTGAGAGTTACAACTTCGGCCTTTATATTTCCAAAGAAAGGAACGGATAAACTGTGAGCAGTATCTTGATTATAACTAAAATATAGTTAAACACACATTTCATATTATAACTTATTCTTATAAAAATGAAACATATTGGATTAACCTGCTATAGCAGGTGAAATCAAAATATGGCTAGGGAGTGAAAGAGACAATTCTATTGGCATGTGTTTATCACTGCAGCATAATAAATCTTTGTTTCCTAATCAGGTTATTTTAATAGATCTTATTCACATACATGCAGGTTAAATTGTAATAAGATCTGAAGTACAACAGTTGTATTATAATGTCCAACTAACAAATGTACCCTTGAATCAATCCTAATAACTGCTAGTACAAATAGTAGAAGCACATAAAGTAGAATCATTTCCATGCACTTACCTATTAAAGAGCCAACACTTGTCTTTCGTGAAACTGAGGCTTCCAAATTATATTTCAATGTAAATAACAATTTCCAGTGGTATATCTCAGATACAGAGAGAGAGATATATTAGTCAGGATATATATGTAAGTCAGCTAGAGATGGTAACTTGAATTATACCGCTGATAGTGTAGTACAAATTATATTTGTAGGATGCAGAAATATTTTATATGCAGCAAAGATGGCAGAAACAGAAAAGTGGCCCCCCTTCTTTTGGGTGGGGTCAGGTTTGAACACATTCCCTACTAGGACAGGACACATTCTTTAGTGTCGACCCAAATCAAGTTACATGAAGTCCAATACTATGTAACCATGAGAGGGACATAAAACTAGGGGAGGATGATGAACCACATGATGCAGCTGTCGAATGTTTACACCAGTGGTCATTTCTGGAATCAATGGAAACATGATACGTGGCGAAAGGGGAAAGGAGAGTGAACAACACAGGAGAGAGGAGAGAGAGAGAGAGAGAGAAAGAGAGAGAGGGGGAATGTGAGTGTATGTAGAGCCATGCTCAAGTATGACTCAGAGAATATTAGCCAGGGTTACCAAAAGGAAAGAAGTTTACAATATAAACATAATAAGTGATTCTTGACATAAGACCCAAGTCATGACACATATACCGTCAATACCCTTCATTCAACTGGGTGGATATTTTGCCCCTAAACACAAAGAGTCCTCAGATTTTCAGACAGTTTTTTAAATGAAAAATATATATATCATGAGTTTATGGGCACCCTATCATGATTAATTTGCGAACAATAAAGTAAGAGAAGGGACCGTCAAAATCCTTAAAAAATTATACCATCTGACTGGAGATACGACTTCCAGGTTAATATCTTCGTCAAAGCAAGATCGTGATCCATCGTCAAAGGATAGGGAAGGAGGAAAAAATGACGTAATAGAACATTTAACGTCATTGATTATGTCATCTTGTCGATGCGTTGACATGTATCTATATGCAGAATACTACAGACAAAAATCGTAAAAGAATTCAAAGCCATACATTTCAATGTAAGTGACCAATATTTACGGGTGCCATTAGCTTTTGACATTCTGAAACAAGCACCAGCCCGCCATATTTCAAACAAAATTTCCAAATTTTCAACATAAAGAATTATAACGCAATCCCACCAATCGTTAATTTCGTTACCACGTTCATAGCCAGCTTGATCAGCATTTATTGCACACTGTGGGTAGCAACACTCCTGGATATTTCGATGACATCTTCACAAACGAGGATCCGCTTCTTATTTGATGTGGCCATTAATACCTACAGACAGACTGGTGGAACGCGACCCCAAACCAACGCGAGACCCAACAAGAATTACATTGCGTGAATGGTAAGGATAGTGGTCAGTTTGGAGTAGACTAGGACTTGGTTTGGCAGTCTGACTGAGGTCTAACCTTGCCATCCGTCTTCCGAGACAGTAAACGACGCGCAAGGAAGAGCACGTACCTTGCCAATGATAAACACGTATGGCGGGAGACGTTTGCCCCTAAAAGTGATACGCATCTTCAAGTTGTTAGTGCCAGGTCATGTTCATTAACAGTAACAGTTTATAGAAAATACAAATTGGAATATATAATATTTAGTCGACTAGGGCTTGGTTTGGCAGTCTGACTGAGGTCTAGCCTTGCCATCCCGTCTTCGAGACAGTAAAACGACCGCAGCAAGAGCACCTTGCCAATGATAAACACGTATGGCGGGAGACGTTTGCCCCCAAAATTGATGCATCATCAAGTATGTTCGTGCTAGGTCATGTTCATGAAACAATAACAGTTTATTAAACAGTTTATAGAAATACAAATTGGAATAATAATATATTTAGTGTCCTAAGGGGGCTTTATCAAGAGGATACGAGGCATAGGACCACCATCGTGATTATCTAAAATAAATTAGTTGTTATCAGCTTGCTTCTCCGTTTGAGTTATCTTTTATTCAGTTAAGAGGCATTTCAAAATGCATGGATAAACTTTTTGTCAACCTTTCCCGGGAATAACTAATCGAAAATGACACATATCGGATCTATTTAATGCTTATTGTCCCAATATATGGACATCTCTGAGGAGGGACGTGTTATTTAAGGACCTAATTATGACTAAAGTTGCCAAAATATGCGACTGGCTACAAATATGATTTAATTTCGTCTGCATCCAGCATGAAAATAGGTTCGAAATGTCGAGTTTATTTGTCAGGTCAAGTTAACATGCAAGGTTAACATGGGTTAGTCATAAAGTAGGCAGCCCATATTTGAGTAAAGAGAAAATTATCACATACTACACACCACGCAAAATACAATTTTTTTTTTTTTTATGAATGTAAAATGTGGACTACTTATAATTTTACATTCATGTCATTTAATTATTTTTTTAAAAAATCTTAAATACATCCAAGTTTTCGCCATTTTATTCGCCATCGCGACCTTCTCTTCTCTCTCCTCTCTCTCTCTCTCTCTTCTCTCTCTCTCTCTCTCACCTCCTCTCTCTCTCCCTCTCTCTTCCCTCCTCTCTCTCTCCCTCTCTCTCTCTCTCTCTCTCTCTCTCTCTCTCTTCTCTCTCTCTCTCTCTCTTCTCTCTGTATTTCCTTTTTCATTTATCAATATAAAGTGTCAAAATTATTACTGAGTGGGAGTCATTTTTTAGGCCTTTTATTTTGTTAGAGAGTATAGCTTTGATATCTAAGGTATCCAGAAAAGATATTTTAAGTAATAGCTTTAACCATGTCCTCTTCTTTTATTTCTTCTTTCTCATTTTCTCACTCCATTCCGTGTTGTGATTTAGCCATACAACTCCATTTCTCACACCAAATATCCACAATCGATTTTGTTCTCTAAAGGGAAGATCTGGAAGCCAAAAATAAGTTGCTTTAATAAAAGCAAGAAAAATTTAGAAAAACAGATTTTTAAAAAGTTTTGAGAGAATCGGACTAATAATAAGAAAGTTTATGAAATCTTTATGATGCACAAATTGATCGCTACACCAAATCGCGCAACCACCTGTGATGTCACAGGGGCAAAAACTTGCCACGCATTGGTCTATTTGTTTTATGATAAAATTTCACTTTATTTGTAATAGAAACTGTTTCCTCATAACTTTGGCCAAGATATATTGATGGCAATATGTTTATTGGGCATCTATGCATTTTCAATGAAATGAGAATTGTAATGACATTTCAAAATAAAAGTGATATTTTTTTATGAAATTCAACATTCATAATATCCTTTTCTATCCGAAAAACCTACTTCAAAATCTTTGTTTTTGTATTTTCTAGATGGGGTGCTGATTTACAATATATAATATAGATGCAATAAGCATATTGCCATCAATTTATCTTGGCCTAAAGTTATGGAGGAAGCACAGTTTCTTAACAAATAAAGGTATTAAAATAATAATAATAACAGATATTTATAACTTTCTTAATTATTAGTCCGATTTTCTCAATTCTGTTTTATTCTGTTTTTCTAATTTTCTGCTATTTATGAAATCCACCAGTCACAACTATTTCGGGTCCTGACCCCTTTAACGAACTCAAATAGAAATATATTTCAAAGACAACGTCCAGCATTACGTTATCGGTGGTATCAATAAATCTCAAAGAGCATTCCCATTAATGAAACTGGATCATTGTTAATCAACGTCTTCAATTGACGAGAAAACTAGGCCATTTCTTGAAGACCAGTGGTCAAGTTTTATATATTTCTGACCACCGATAAATATCGAACCGCGTCCAAGGTCAAGGTAAATATGAACGTCACATGACGTGGTCAAAGAAAATGAGCTCATAATCAATTCGGGAACTGACCGACCCAGTGGTCAAATTCGCTGGGAAATATTAGAATCATATACTTTAAGATAATATGAAACTTCCACCGACCAAACAAAAAACACGCTGGTCAGTATTTCATACCTTTCTTAATTTTAAGAGATCTTAACTAAGATCTGTTTCCCAAACGGCGATAGAATTTGTGGCCACACTGACCAGTTTTAGGTTATTCCAAAGGGATATCATATCCGACGAAGTTAAGTGGGAAAACGTCCTCTATTAACATGATTAAAGCTATAAATGAAAGTTTATTATCAGAGATATGCAAATTTACGTTTACAGTCCGACGAAATTGTTATTCGTGAGGTTTCTCGACACAGTTTTCAAAATGTCTTTTAGTAACAGAATATGATTCCAATAATCTTATTTTTATGTGATCCCAATTCTTGAAGCGATGTGGGAGGTGGGTCATCAATATGCAGCAGTCAAGTAGATCACATGCTAAAGATGATACATGTATATTTATAATTATATGATTCCAATACGATATACAATACAGCAGATAATGACCAACAAGAGAAGCGGCCACTAGTACAGCTTGTGACAGTCAAAAGTTTTAAGAAAAAATGATATAATTCAGTGATGAAATGGTGTTTATAAGTACATTTACATATTTATAAGGAAGTAAATTGCGATTCCTATAGATTGATTGCATTGGTTTAAAAAAAGGGGCGATAACTTTACCGTGCAAGAAATACTATTCAACTTATTATGAGGATTATGTTTATATAAAACAAGAATTATCAATATCGAAAAATACAAATTGAAAAGCAGCGGCAATAATTTGCTACCGACTTTATATCGTTAGAAGTTCTATAATATACAGGTGCATGTACATGTAAATTATAAAAGACAACCTGACGTTCCAAAAAAAAATTATAGGTTTTTTTTTTTCTATAATGCTATAATGACTCACTGTGGTGCACATAGCAACACTATACTCATAAAATATATTGTGAAAAGCGTTAATGTATAACAAATATTGGTTTTGACCTTGTCCTTGTACTCAACAAACTTAAAAAGAGAATTTGACTACGAAAGGTAATAAATGAACATCATATGAATGGCGAATGATTAATTTAGCTCACGACAAACAGAGTTGCTTTTGAAAATGGGTTATTAATAACCCATACTCGTTATCTATATCTTTCTTTCTTTTTTGATTTTTTTTATTATATCATACATTCTCTGTCTCTCTGTTTCTCACATTCACCGACATACACACAACTCTCTCTCTCTCTCTCT
This sequence comes from Paracentrotus lividus, assembly GCA_940671915.1. Lineage (NCBI taxonomy): Eukaryota > Metazoa > Echinodermata > Echinoidea > Camarodonta > Echinidae > Paracentrotus > Paracentrotus lividus. Next base: position 39,320,821 of record CALNVZ010003428.1, read on the forward strand.
CTCTCTCTCTCTCTCTCTCCCCTTCTCTTTCTCCTGCTCTCTCTCTCATTCACTCACACCACACATCCCTCAAAATCACCCACATACACATACACCGACACACGACACGCACACACTCTCTTTCTTTCCTCTCTCTGCTCTGACTCTCTCTTCACTCACACACTCACCCTCCAAAAGCACCCACATTCACAACGCACACACTCTTCTCTCACACGCACACACCAACACACACACACACTGAATTTCATTCATTCTATATCCAGAAAAAATGTTACACCTTTATCTCTTCATCTGAGATCTATCCGTTTATTCACGAAACTGTTATCCACATCTCTATCTCAAATTGATACAAAATGTTCAGCAGATTTATAACAAGGACTATCCTTTGACTATTTCTCTCATTATTAATGCAATTATTGAACATGACAGAACGCCCTTTATGCCCAAATGCTCCAAATTTTATTGTCGAAAACAGTGACCATTTATTTGTTTTCCCCTTTTTCTCGTGGGCCCGGCAGCTCTGAGCAGCTCTGTCCCCTTTTGTTGGACGCAAACAGGGAAGCAGCAATTACCATTTTAACCGTCTTTTGGTATGACGCCTGCCGGGGATCGAAACCCACCGACCTCCCGATTAATGATTCCCAGTGAATTGCATTCAACGTCCAAATATATCAAGCAGAGTGAATTAATTTATTCCTAGCAAGCCAAAATGTGACAAATATTGTTTACGAGCTTCCTATATAAATATAAAGTACATTTATTTGGCCTCAGTCGCGGTAGTGCAGTGGTCTAGTCACTTTGAGGTCCCTTATTCGAAGGCCAAGTTGATGCGTGGGTAAAGGTTATCAATCTTAAACACCATGTCTCGAATAAGCTCAGTGCCGTATTGTTAGCAAATTCTGTGGTAATCATATAAAACGAAGAAGACTGAACAAAGTAAAAAACGTTTCACGTTGTTGTTGTTGTTTTTTGTTTTTTTGCTTCTTAATAACAGTCATAGACCAACTCTACCTTATATCTCGTAAGCATACGATATCGATAAGGATTATGTTGTTTTTTTTTTAATACATTTTCTTTTCTGTTGTTAAAAACAAGCAAACGGATCAATCAGTAAAAAAGTATATGCAAATACAGAATTGAAATACATCGCAAAACGGTGAAAATCTGGCAGAACTTTTTTTCGATGACATATAGTTGGGTTTTTTTTTATTCCTAAAGAAGTGTTTATTCCTCAAATTATCGGAGTAACGATTCCGCAGCAACGCTAATTTCCGTACCATATTTAATTCATTTTGGAGATTATTGGATCGAACAACTGCTCATACTAATCACAATTCAACCACGCTATTATTAATTGAAAGAACTTATAATCACCAGATAAAGTAGATCCATTATCTCCCTCTCTCTCTCTCTCTCTCTCTCTCCCTCCCTCCCTCGCTCCCTCCCCCTCCCTCTCTCTCTCTCTCTCTCTCTCTCTCTCTCTCTCTCTCTCTCTCTCTATTTTCATCTCGAAGGAAATTATTTCGAGTTCTCCATGGATATTTCGGATGGCTATTTTAGGATTCCTTGACTCATTCCACCCTCCAAAGCGTGAATGGTGGGAATTAGTTCCTTTTGGATAACCAACCATCACGAGATGGTCCAGGAAGGGGGTAAAATATGATGAAAACTTATAAGAAGATTTGAAGGATAAGTAAGTGGTCATTAAAACTTGAAAGTTTTTGAGTTGTGGTGCCCTGTTCCTACTTTTTAAAAAAGGAACACGTATGATCTATGTTGGAAGCTATAATATCTGCTGCTTCTTTCTATTTTCTTTACCTTCTCCTTGTTTCTAATCTCATCTTTCTCTGTGTCCCTTCTCTTTATGTCTTATTTTGTTTCTATTCTGTTTCCCTTCATTCTTCATTTTGCTACTCTCACTCTCTCTCCTCTCTCTCTCTCTCTCTCTCTCTCTCTCTCTCTCTCTCTCGTTCTGTCTCTGTCTCTTTTCTGTGTCTCGTCTCCCTGGCCTGACGTTCTCATATTCTAGCTTTTCACAAACATGAAACCATTTTTAAAAACCGTTTCTTCTCGACGATTTGCTTGGTATGAAATTTGAAAAATATTTTGAAAGCAAACATATCAATTTTCGTGTACACTCGCGTATCACAGGTTTTCTTCTCGCAGTATTCATTTTGTTATTTCTGCAAATCCCAGGATTGTCATTAGTCATACTTATGAATAGACAAAACCACAGACGACTCAGCGTGCGAACCGACAATTTTGCGGCAGCTTATCTGCATGTTGTTTATTTAAAGGAACCGAATGTAATACCTCTAGGTTTATTCTTACCTGATCGCATTGTACCTTCTCTCTTCGTTATTTAATTCCCTTGGTGTGATAAGCCATGGGTGTCGGTAGATTATGATCATTTTCAGAGCAGAAAATCATAAAATTATTTTCTCATCCGCGTCTTGAGGGCAGATTCCAGAAGTTCATAAACGGTCAATGTGAAATGAAGGAACATATCATGTGATTTATATGCACATCCACACATATTTGCAAAACAACGCTCGAATGGAACAGCGATATTAAATATTTCATTATTATTTCGTTCTGGTCGTGAGCTTGACTGTGAAATATATCTGTTCATAGTGATTGGAAATAGTTCCATAAAATGCTTTTTGAATCAACAAAATTATAAGAAATTCTCTTCAATTGTGAGAGTCACTTGTAATGCACACAGAATATATATTTTCGATATTTTTAAAATAAAACTTTTAACCCAGGACCCAACGGGAATTTATTTTTTTTTCAGTTAATGATCAGCCCGAAAATCTGAATAGACTTTTGTCTGAGGGAATTGAAGAGCAAAATTTTGGCAAATGGGACCTTTTTTGAAAAAATAATAAAATAATTTAAAAGCTCACGTTACAATATTTTTAGATTTAACTGTCGCCGTTATAATTATTACAGTAATTCTAAATGGTTTATTATTCGAATCTTGCAGGGTAAAAACATGTTTAGCAGGAAAAAAAAACAGGCATATGCCAGCGAGGTCAGATTTATCTCATTTCAAAATCAAATTACCGAGTTGAATTAATCTGACAAATTGCTTTTGGGGGGAATTACGAACATGAAAATAATTGAATAAAGTTTTAGAGATGTTCAGCAATCTAAAGCACTGGAACGGGTGTTTTTCATTATAATCTGGTAAATAATGTACATGGTTTCCAACTTTGAGTCACTTTCACCAGTAGTCATTTTTCTCGATTCAGAATGTCGTCCATATACATGTTATTGTTATCATTTAGCCATATTTGCTAGTTACTGTGTTCGCCTTCTTATTGATATAACTATTTTTGAATGTTATAGGGGTCTGCAATTCATGGCAATCTACTCTATTCAGCAGTCCCTCCATGTCCAACCTTTTTTTATTGTACGATAAATCATTGGCTTGTCATTAACTACATTTTTATGCTTTATTGATATAATGTTGTTTTTTTTTTTGTCTCGTTAGAAATGGGAAATAAACGAAATCAATCCAATCAAATCCAGTATGATAGGCCTAAAATTCAATTACATAGTATTGTTTAACGGTTTTTTATGATTAGTATTTCAGTAGACACATTAAACTATTCTAAAATTTAAATAGGGAATACTGTATAATCTAGGAAGAATTCAACACTTGACGTGACGAATCACGTAATTTTCCTCCCATTTTCCAGTACCCCCCCCCCATCCTTCCTTGCATTTCTCCCTTCCCCTCCAGTCACTCCCTAATCGAAAACTCTCTTATACCATTTGTTTTAACATACATTGCAGATATTAAACATGATGTGACACCTTCTTCGTGCAAGCGGTTTTATTCACGTCAGCAATGGTCAGTTAGGGGACGATTATCAAAACATTTATTTTTTGGCTGAGGTTGCGAAGAAACATAATCTTTTAGAAAACAATTTGCCGCTTCTTTCTTAAAGAGGTTATAAAATATTGTTCCTTTTTGCCTATCCATACAAGGTTGATGTGGGTAATTAAGATAATTTATTTTACACTATTTTTACAAAAATGTGTATATACACGATGGTGAAATTTTTAAATTGTGTATAACTAGTGGCGAAACGGACGCAAGGATGCAGTGGTTTGAAGGGTTGATCATCTCTTTTCTATCTCCTTTTATCTTTGTTTTTCGTTTCGCCCGGATTCCCATTCTTTAATTTCACTTCTAGCTCACTTTCGCACCGCCCTCCTGTCTCTATCTCTCTCTCTATCTCTCTCTCTCTTAATTTCAATTTCTCTTTCTCCTCTGGTCACCCGCCCCTATCATCGCTTACTCCTCCCTTATCCCCAACTGCAGCCCACGCAGAATACTCAGTCCCATGATCAGGGTCGTATCTATGTCAGGTCGACCTATGACAGCTCTATCGATAGGGGAAGGCGTTTTGGTGACGGGAGAATTATTATACTTTACCGCGACATACGTCAATAGGACACTATTTCTTATCAAAAAATAGTAAACGAAATGCCCTTTTTACCAAATGATCTTGTTAAATCATGACTTATGTGCGATAGCTGATCAAGTATACTTAATATAAAGATATTGAATATATGTGAGGCTTTCACTTGACAATGTTCAAGTAGCACTATTTAAAAATGAAGGTCCAAAATAAACTTCATTTTGTTCATTTGGGCATACGCCATTCATATCAACTTATCCACAAAACCTGGTATATGTACGACGAATTGACTTGTTTGGTCTGATTTATTATTATTTTATATTATTATTATTACTTTTTTTAGAATGTTAAAATATATGTGCGTTAGCATACCTCGGACACTCTTTGATTCACATTAATGTCTTTTCCACTCAAAGTTTTTTATTCGTAAATGTTCTTGGACCTTAAGGAGGATTGGTGAAATATTTATGTTACTTTTTCATGGCTAGAACCATGCAGGTAATTTTCCATGCTAGACTATGAACAGTGGGCGTTCAGGTTTTTTGTTTGTTGTTGTTTGTTTTGTTTGTTTGTTTTTGGTTTGTTTTTTTTTTTGGGGGGGGTTGGGCGGGTCAATCTTACCAGTTGATATTTTGGGACGACGTATTTACCACAATTCATGTTATTTACGCAAGGGTTATCTTTTATTTGAATTGCAAGTCACTAACATTTTGAATTTAGTATCCATAATAGTCCTGCACCATTCCGTCCCTGCTTGGGCTACACTGCTATTCCCCTATATACAGGTCCTTTCTCATAGCATGCTAATTTGAAATCTTATGAACAAAAAAAACATGTGAAAGAAGTACAAACTTACCTCATTATTTGTGACTTCTTGGTTGTTATAATAGATGGAATACATAGTTAATCAGTTAGCGCCTACTGCAGAAGCCAAGTGTGTCAAAAGTTAAGATAAAATTTCGCTCGCGACTTTGAAGGGAAAGAGCGCCATTGACCTCTTATTCTTTTATTAGCTAATAATGTTATATAAAA
>CALNVZ010003428.1:39326313-39351320 GCA_940671915.1 Paracentrotus lividus
CCTACAGACCGAACTAAGCTTCATCGTCTGGACAAACCTGTCTCCAGCCAACTTTTTACAGGACTCGTAACAGTTCCTGAATAACCCAGAGTTGGTACCTATTACAACAGTATGTGACTGTGGACCTCCCTTGTCAGGCACTACCAGGGCTAGAGTACTGAATTCAGTTCCAGTTCCGCAGAAGGTAGGCTCCAAACCAATGTTCAAGTATGCCCAACCCAAATAGGGCATTGTTCCACCACCGCCATGGAATAGAGTGAGATCTTGCATGGGATAAATGTCCCTACCCAGAGTCTCAAAGAATTCCTTAGTCACAAGGGTCACTTGGGACCCAGAGTCAAGGAGACAAACAGTTTCTCTACCATCCACCCAACACTTTGGGGTAATTGTATCGCCCACTAGTCCGTCTGGGACGTCGTTGTGTGCATTTCTCTGGGGACTATTATTTAATGTTGACTGGGCCCCTGGTTTCCCCTCCCCAGTTGCCCTTTCCCGTTTCCCGAGTTCCCAAGGATGAAACGAATCAACTTCCTGTTAACAGTTTCGACCGCGGCAGGGTTCTTGCAATTTCTGCTGATATGGCCTTCTTCTCCACATCTAAAGCAGATGTCTATTGCATAACCCTGCCGAGGAACAGGCGAGTTGCTCTGGGTGGAGGGGCCATCAGCAGCTGTGTGCTGTTGACTTGTTGCCACTGGTGGGTCTGTCTCCACCATGTGGTGGTGAGCAGACCGTGGCTTGGTGGTAGGTGCTTTGCCCCTTCCAGTGAGCATGTTCTTCATTGTATCCTCCTCCTCTTGCTTCCTAACTAAAGACAAGAGCTGGAGAAAGGATGGAGGGTGACTCGACCTTTCTCTTAACTGCAAATTGATGAGCAACATCTCATCATACAGGATTCCGCGTATGAATTGCCTCAATCTTACTTTATTGAGCTCCGCTTGAGGCACAACTCCACGTCTGACGGCTCTCCTCAGGACTTCCTGAAGACGGGACAGGTAGTCAGACGGTTTCTCACCCTCGACTTGCACCGTACCGTGTAGTCGAACAAGCAGTTCGTCATCAGCCTGAGTCTCCCCAAAAGCCAGATCAAGAGCACGTAAATACTCCTGCGAGTCCGCCTGTGGGTTTTCACGGCGCAGGTCATTAATGATACTCGATGCGGGTGGGCGCAGGGCTTCCCGAATCCTCTTGCGGCGCTCTCCATCTTCCAGGTCCTGCCATTCATCCATCTGACCCTCCACGTGCTCAATCCAAGCCGCGTAATCATCCTCGTCGCGCGCACTAAATTTTGATCCCGAAAAGCAGCGCAGTTTCCGGTAATTTGCTGAAATGGTGCATCGAGCAAACGAAGCAGATAGTGGATAAGCATTCGGCATGGAATTCCTACTCAAGGGGGATGCTTCATGTGGGAAATCTGGGGGCGAAGGCCCTGCTCCTGAACTGTTTGGGGAAGGGGATGTGGCTTTTCTTGCTGATTCCCACTGTCCAAGCAACCCTTTTTCTCTGAGGTCTCTTATACTAACACGGGAACTCCTACATGAAGTGTCTTGTGCTTCCAGTCGCACCAATTGGCACTCCAAACCCCCCTCTACAGGCAGGACGATTGTCCCTGACACCAAAGTACTAGGGGGCGTGTTCGGAAATTCACAGAGGAGCAGAGTTTTTCCCAGATCCGCCCTTTCCCGCCTCAAGACCTCTAGCAAGTTGGGGAACACCTCTGATAGGGCCATTGCGATTACTTCTGTGGGTACCCTATTTATTCTACAGACAACAAGGAGGGAACAGTCAAACTTAAATTCCTCCTTTTTACACCAGTCTTGACCAATCTGCCTAAAAGTTGTTTCTGCCATCTTCCCTGCAATATTGACAAGTGTTGGCTCTCTTAACGTTATACAATGCAATTTAATATCGAGCAAAATCACACAGTTTGAAAATATCGATTATGCGATACAAATTAATTACTTGGCTCCCGGACAAGCCCCCAATTTATGTAACCCGTACGTCACTCCCCGAGTCCACAAATAAAGAAGTTACAAATTGAATATATTTTAACAAGATAATCCTGCAAAGCCTTTATTAGCTTGTTGTCAAATACACAGGAAAATAGCAGATACCAAAGCAGTACAGGAATCTAACTATTATCCAACCAAAATTCTTTCTTGGCACAAGAATTTATAATTAAAGGGAATTAACTAAGCCGGCACACTATTAAATTAAATGTCATTATTCCAAGAGCTCTTGGTCACGCGCACTAGATGAAGAAGATGATTCGAACTTTGTGATGGACGACTTTTGATGACTTTCGATGACTGGAAGGATGTAGTCCAAAACTACCAGAGTATCGCAATGCTCCCTCAGAGCGTGGACGATGACCGTCTACTATTAAAGAGCAAACATAATAACCAATTCGCTTAGTTTATATGTCCTTTGTGATATAGTGATAATAATAATATAACACATCGAATATCACTATACAGGTAAGTCCCTACATGCCCTATGCGCTTTAAAGAAAATAAACGATAGAATGAAAGATAACAACGATAGACATAGAAACTGAGATATTCAGTACAACATAATAATAATAAAGTGTACTGTAATATGATTCATAAGGGAATACATAGTAATCTACTTTAATATCCTTGTTTGTTACATAAAGCCCAAATAGGAGAGATATCTGCGTCTGCAATTCATAATACTTAATAACTACAATCTATTTACAAGCTATTTACAACATTGACATAATTGAGAGTTATCAACTTCGGCCTTTATATTTCCAAAGAAAGGAACGGATAAACTGTGAGCAGTATCTTGATTATAACTAAAATATAGTTAAACACACATTTCATATTATACTTTTTCTTATAAAAATGAAACATATTGGATTAACCTGCTATAGCAGGTGAAATCAAAATATGGCTAGGGAGTGAAAGAGACAAATTCTATTGGCATGTGTTTATCACTGCAGCATAATAAATCTTTGTTTCCTAATCAGGTTATTTTAATAGATCTTATTCACATACATGCAGGTTAAATTGTAATAAGATCTGAAGTACAACAGTTGTATTATAATGTCCAACTAACAAATGTACCCTTGAATCAATCCTAATAACTGCTAGTACAATAGTAGAAGCACATAAAGTAGAATCATTTCCATGCACTTACCTATTAAAGAGCCAACACTTGTCTTTCGTGAAACTGAGGCTTCCAAATTATATTTCAATGTAAATAACAATTTCCAGTGGTATATCTCAGATACAGAGAGAGAGATATATTAGTCAGGATATATATGTAAGTCAGCTAGAGATGGTAATCTTGAATTTATACCGCTGATAGTGTAGTACAAATTATATTTGTAGGATGCAGAAATATTTTATATGCAGCAAAGATGGCAGAAACAGAAAAGTGGCCCCCCTTCTTTTGGGTGGGGTCAGGTTTGAACACATTCCCTACTAGGACAGGACACATTCTTTAGTGTCGACCCAAATCAAGTTACATGAAGTCCAATACTATGTAACCATGAGAGGGGACATAAAACTAGGGGAGGATGATGAACCACATGATGCAGCTGTCGAATGTTTACACCAGTGGTCATTTCTGGAATCAATGGAAACATGATACGTGGCGAAAGGGGAAAGGAGAGTGAACAACACAGGAGAGAGGAGAGAGAGATGGAGACGAGAGAAAGAGAGAGAGGGGGAATGTGAGTGTATGTAGAGCCATGCTCAAGTATGACTCAGAGAATATTAGCCAGGGTTACAAAAGGAAAGAAGTTTACAATATAAACATAATAAGTGAATTCTTGACATAGACCCAAGTCATGACACATATACCGTCAATACCCTTCATTCAACTGGGTGGATATTTTGCCCCTAAAACACAAAGAGTCCTCAGATTTTCAGACAGTTTTTAAATGAAAAATATATATATCATGATTTATGGGCACCCTATCATGATTAATTTGCGAACAATAAAGTAAGAGAAGGGACCGTCAAAATCCTTATAAAATTATACCATCTGACTGGAGATACGACTTCCAGGTTAATATCTTCGTCAAAGCAAGATCGTGATCCATCGTCAAAGGATAGGGAAGGAGGAAAAAATGACGTAATAGAACATTTAACGTCATTGATTATGTCATCTTGTCGATGCGTTGACATGTATCTATATGCAGAATACTACAGACAAAAATCGTAAAAGAATTCAAGCCAATACATTTCAATGTAGTGACCAATATTTACGGGTGCCATTAGCTTTTGACATTCTGTAAACAAGCACCAGCCCGCCATATTTCAAACAAAATTTCCAAATTTTCAACATAAAGAATTATAACGCAATCCCACCAATCGTTAATTTCGTTACCACGTTCATAGCCAGTCTTGATCAGCATTTATTGCACACTGTGGGTAGCAACACTCCTGGATATTTCCGATGACATCTTCACAACGAGGATCCGCTTCTTAATTTGATGTGGCCATTAATACCTCAGACAGACTGGTGGAACCGACCCCAAACCAACGCGAGACCCAACAAAGAATTACATTGCCGTGAATGGTATAGGATAGTGGTCAGTTTGGAGTAGACTAGGACTTGGTTTGGCAGTCTGACTGAGGTCTAACCTTGCCATCCCGTCTTCGAGACAGTAAACGACCGCAAGGAAGAGCACGTACCTTGCCAATGATAAACACGTATGGCGGGAGACGTTTGCCCCTAAAAGTGATACCATCTTCAAGTTTGTTAGTGCCAGGTCATGTTCATTAACAGTAACAGTTTATAGAAAATACAAATTGGAATATTATATATTTAGTCGACTAGGGCTTGGTTTGGCAGTCTGACTGAGGTCTAGCCTTGCCATCCCGTCTTCGAGACAGTAAACGACCGCAGGCAAGAGCACCTTGCCAATGATAAACACGTATGGCGGGAGACGTTTGCCCCCAAAATTGATGCCATCATCAAGTATGTTCGTGCTAGGTCATGTTCATGAACAATAACAGTTTATAACAGTTTATAGAAAATACAAATTGGAATAATATATATTTAGTGTCCTAAGGGGGCTTTTATCAAGAGGATACGAGCATAGGACCACCATCGTGATTATCTAAAATAAATTAGTTGTTATCAGCTTGCTTCTCCGTTTGAGTTATCTTTTATTCAGTTAAGAGGCATTTCAAAATGCATGGATAAACTTTTGTCAACCTTTCCCCGGGAATAACTAATCGAAAATGACACATATCGGATCTATTTAATGCTTATTGTCCCAATATATGGACATCTCTGAGGAGGGACGTGTTATTTAAGGACCTAATTATGACTAAAGTTCCAAAATATGCGACTGGCTACAAATATGATTTAATTTCGTCTGCATCCAGCATGAAAATAGGTTCGAAATGTCGAGTTATTTGTCAGGTCAAGTTAACATGCAAGGTTAACATGGGTTAGTCATAAAGTAGGCAGCCCATATTTGAGTAAAGAGAAAATTATCACATACTACACACCCACGCAAAATACAATTTTTTTTTTTTTATGAATGTAAAATGTGGACTACTTATAATTTTACATTCATGTCATTTAATTATTTTTTAAAAAATCTTAAATACATCCAAGTTTTCGCCATTTTATTCGCCATCGCGACCTTCTCTTTCTCTCTCTCTCTCTCTCTCTCTCTCTCTCTCTCTCTCTCTCTCTCTCTCTCTCTCTCTCTCTGTATTTCCTTTTCATTTTATCAATAAGTGTCAAAATTATACTGAGTGGAGTCATTTTTTAGCCTTTATTTTGTAGAGAGTATAGCTTTGATATCTAAGGTATCCAGAAAAGATATTTTAAGTAATAGCTTTTAACCATGTCCCTTCTTTTATTTCTCTTTCTCATTTCTCACTCCATTCCGTGTTGTGATTTACGCCATACCAACTCCATTTCTCACACCAAATATCCACAATCGATTTTGTTCTCTTAAAGGGAAGATCTGGAGCCAAAATAAGTTGCTTTAATAAAAAGCAGAAAAATTAGAAAAACAGATTTTAAAAAGTTTGAAGAAAATCGGACTAATAATAAGAAAGTTATGAATATCTTTATGATGCACTAAAAATTGATCGCTACACCAAATCGGCAACACCTGTGATGTCACAGGGGCAAAACTTGCCACGCATTGTCTATTTGTTTTATGATAAAATTTCACTTTATTTGTAATAAGAAACTGTTTTCCTCATAACTTTGGCCAAGATATATTGATGGCAATATGTTATTGCATCTATGCATTTTCATGAAATGAGAATTGTAATGACATTTCAAAATAAAAGTGATATTTTTTTATGAAATTCAACATTCATGAATATCCTTTTTCTATCCCGAAAACCTACTTAAAATCTTTGTTTTTGTATTTCTAGATGGGGTGCTGATTTTACAATATATATATAGATGCAATAGCATATTGCCATCAATTTATCTTGGCCAAAGTTATGAGGAACACAGTTTCTTAACAAATAAAGTTATTTAAAATAATAATAATAACAGATATTTATAACTTTCTTATTATTAGTCCGATTTTCTTCAATCTGTTTTATTCTGTTTTTCTAATTTTCTGCTATTTATGAAAGCAACTTATTTCGGGTCCTGACCTTCCCTTTAACGAAACTCAAATAGAAATATTATTCAAAAGACAACGTCCAGCATACTGTTATCGGGGTATCAATAAATCTCAAGAATGCATTCCATTAATGAAACTGGTCATTGTTAATCAACGTCTTCAATTGACCGAGAAAACTAGGCCATTTCTTGAAGACCAGTGGTCAAGTTTTATATATTTCTGACCACCGAATATCGACCCGGTCCAAGGTCAAGTAAATATGACGTCACAGTGACGTAGGTCAAAGAAAGTGAGCTCAATAATCAATTCGGGAACTGACCGACCCAGTGGTCAAATCTCGCTGGGAAATATTGAATTTCATATACTTTAAGATAATATGAAACTTCCACCGACCAAAACAAAAACACGGCTGGGTCAGTTATTTCATACCTTTCTATATTTTAAGAGACTTTAACTAAGATCTGTTTCCCAACGGCGATAGAATTTTGGCACACTGACCAGTTTTTAGTTATTCCAAAGGGATATCATATCCGACCGGAAGTTAAGTGGGAAACGTCTCTATTAACATGATTAAAAAGCTATAAATGAAAGTTTATTATCAAGAGATATGCAAATTACGTTTACAGTCCGACGAAATTGTTATTCGTGAGGTTTCTCGACACAGTTTTCAAAATGTCTTTAGTAACAGAATATGATTCCAATAATCTTATTTTTATGTGATCCCAATTCTTGAGCGAGTGGGAGGTGGGTCATCAATATGCAGCAGTCAAGTAGATCACATCTAAAAGATGATACATGTATATTTATAATTATATGATCCAATACGATATCACAATACAGCAGATAATGGACCACAAGAAGAAGGGCCACTAGTACAAGCTTGTGACAGTCAAAAGTTTTTAAGAAAATATTGATAATAATTCAAGTGATGAAATGGTGTTTATAAGTACATTTACATATTTATAAGGGAAGTAAAGTTGCGATCCCTATAGATTGATTGCATTGGTTTAAAAAAAGGGGGGATAACTTTACCGTGCAAGAAATACTATTCAATTATTATGAGGATTATGTTTATATAAAAAAGAATTATCAATATGAAAAATACAAATTGAAAAGCAGCGGCAAATAATTTGCTACCGACTTTATACGTTAGAAGTATCTTATAATATACAGGTGCATGTACATGTAAATTATTAAAAAGACAACCTGACGTTCAAAAAAAAATTATAGGTTTTTTTTTTCTATAATGCTATAATGAACTCACTGTGTGGCACATAGCAACACTATACTCATAAAATATATTGTGAAAAGGTTAATGTATAACAAATATTTGGTTTTGACCTTGTCCTTGTACTCACAAAACTTAAAAGAGAATTTGACATAACGAAAGGTAATAAATGACAATCAATATGAATGGCGAATGATTAATTTAGCTCAACGACAAACAGAGTTTGCTTTTGAAAATGGGTTATTAATAACCCAACTCGTATCTATATCTTTCTTTCTTTTGATTTTTTTTATTATATCATACATCTCTGTCTCTCTGTTTCTCACATTCACACACACACACACTCTCTCTCTCTCTCTCTCTCTCTCTCTCTCTCTCTCCCTCTCTTTCTCCTGCTCTCTCTCTCTCACTCACACACACACACCCTCAAAATCACCCACATACACATACACTCACACACACACGCACACTCTCTCTTTCTCTCTCTCTGCTCTGACTCTCTCTCACTCACACACTCACCCTCAAAAGCACCCACATACACGCACACACTCTCTCTCTCACACGCACACACACACACACACACTGAATCCCATCTCACTTCTATATCCAGAAAAAATGTACACCTTTATCTCTTCATCTGAGATCTATCCGTTATTCACGAAACTGGTTATTCCACATCTCTATCTCAAATTGATACAAAATGTTCAGCATGATTTATAACAAGGACTATCCTTTGACTATTTCTCTCATTTATTAAATGCAAATTATTGAACATGACAGAACGCCCTTTATGCTCCAAATGCTCCAAATTTTATTGTCCGAAACAAAGATGACCGGATTATTTGTTTTCCCCTTTTTCTCGTGGGCCCGGCAGCTTCTGAGCAGCTCTGTCCCCTTTTTGTTGGACGCCAAACAGGGAAGCAGCAATTACCATTTTTTAACGTCTTTTGGTATGACGCTGCCGGGGATCGAACCCACGACCTCCCGATTATGATTCCCAGTGAATTGCATTCAACGTCCAAATATATCAAGCAGAGTGGAATTAATTTATTCCTACAAGCAAAATGTGACAAATTTTGTTACGAGCTTCCTTATATAAATATAAAGTACATTTATCTGGCTCAGTCGGTAGTGCAGTGGTCTAGTCACTTTGAGGTCCCTTATTCGAAGCCAAGTTGATGCGTGGTAAAGGTATCAATCTTAATCACCATGTTCCTCGAATAAGACTCAGTGCCGTATGTTAGCAAATTTCTGTGTAATCATATAAAACGAAGAAATGACTGAATCAAAGTAAAACGTTTCACGTGTTGTTGTTGTTTTTTGTTTTTTGCTTCTTATAACAGTCATAGACCAACTCTACCTTATGATCTCGTAAGCATACGATATCGATAAGGATTATGTTGTTTTTTTTATACATTTTTCTTTTCTGTTTGTAAAACAAGCAGAAACGGATCAATCAAGTAAAAAAGTATAGGCAAATACAGAATTGCAAATCACATCGCAAACGGTGAAAATCTGGCAGGAACTTTTTTTTCGATGAACATATTAAGTTGGGTTTTTTTTTATTCCTAAAGAAGTGTTTATCCTCAAATTATCGGAGTTAACGATTCCGCAGCAACGCTAATTCCAGTACCATATTTAATTCATTTTGGAAGATTATTGGATCGAACAACTGTCATACAATCACAATTCAACCACGCTATTATTAATTGAAAGATCTATAATCACCAGATAAAGGTAGATCCATTATCTCCCTCTCTCTCTCTCTCTCTCTACTCTCATTCCCTCCCTCCCTCGGCTCCTCCCTTCCCTCCCTCTCTCTCTCTCTCTCTCTCTCTCTCTCTCTCTCTCTCTCTATTTTCATCTCGAAGGAAATATTTCGAGTCTCCATGGATATTTCGAGGCTATTTTAGGATTCCTTGACTCATTCCACCTCCAAAGCGTGAAGGTGGGAATAGTTCCTTTTGATAACCAACCATCACGAGATGGTCCCAGGAAGGGGGTCAAAATATGATTGAAAAACATAAAGAAGATTTTGAAGGATAAGTAGTGGTCATTAAACTTGAAGTTTTTGAGTTGTGTGCCCTGTTCCGTACTTTTAAAAAAGAACACGTATGAATCTATGTTGGAAGCTATAATTCTGCTGCTTCTTCTTTTTTCTTTACCTTCTCCTTGTTCTCTATCTCTATCTTTCTCTGTGTCCCTTCTCTTTATGTCTTTTATTTGTTTCCTATTCTGTTCCCTTCTTCTTCATTTGCTATCTCTCACTCTCTCTCTCTCTCTCTCTCTCTCTCTCTCTCTCTCTCTCTCTCTCTCTCTCTCTCTCTCTCTCTCTCTCTCTCTCTCTCTCTCTCTCTCTCTCTCTCTCTCTCTCTGTCTCTGTCTCTTTCTGTGTCTCCGTCTCCCTGCCTGACGTTCTCATTCTAGCTTTCACAAACATGAACCATTTAAACCGTTTTCTTTCTCGACGATTTGCATTTGGTAATGAAATTTGAAAATATTTTGAAAGCAAACATATCAATTGTGCTCGTGTCACTCGCGTATCACAGGTTTTCTTTCTCGCAGTCATTTCATTTTGTATTTCTGCAAATCCCAGGATGTCATTAGTCATACTTTATGAATAGACAACACCACAGACGACTCAGGTGCGAAACCGACAATTTTGCGGCAGCTTATCTGATGTTGTTTATTTAAAGAAACGAATGTAATACCTCTAGGTTTATTCTACCTGATCGCATTGTACCTTCTCTCTTCGTATTTAATCCCTGGTGTGATAAGCCATGGGTGTCGGTAGATTATGATCATTTCATGAGCAGAAATCATAAATTATTTCTCATCCGCGTCTTGAGGCAGATTCCAGAGTTCATAACGGTCATGTGAAATGAAGGAACATTATCATGATTTATATGCACTCCACACATATTTGCAAACAACGCTCGAATGGAACAGCGATATTAAATATTTCATTATTATTTCGGTTCTGGTCGTGAGCTTGAACTGTGAAATAAATCGTTTCAAGTGATTGGAAATAGTTCCATAAAATGCTTTTTGAATCAACAAAATTATAAGAAATTCTCTCAATTGTGAGAGTCACTTGTAATGCACACAGAATATATATGCGAATATAAAACTACAGACACAGATTTATCAGTTAATGATCAGCCCGAAAATCTGAATAGACTTTTGTCTGAGGGAATTTGAAGAGCAAAATTTTGCAATGGACCTTTTTGAAAAAATATGAAAATAATTTAAAAGCTCACGTACAATATTTTAGATTTAACTTACCCGTTATAATGCTATTACAGGTAATTCTAAATGGTTTATTATTCGAATCTGCAGGGTAAAAACATGTATAGCAGGAGAAAAAAAACATGGCATATGCCAGGAGGTCAGATTATCTCATTTCAAATCAAATTACCGAGTTGAATTAATCTGACAAATTGCTTTTGGGGGGATTACGAACATGAAAATAATGAATGAGTTTAGAATGTTCAGCAATCTAAAGCACTGGAACGGGTGTTTTTCATTATATCTGAGTAATAATGTACATGGTTCCAAACTTTGAGTTCACTTTCACCAGTAGGTCATTTTTTTCCTCGATTCAATGTCGTCCATATACATGTTATATGTTTATCATTTAGGCCATATTGCTTAGTACTGTGTTCCCTTCTTATTGATATACTATTTTTGAATGTTATAGGGGTCTGCAATCATGGCAATCTACTCTATTCAGCAGTCCCCTCCATGTCCAACCTGTTTTTATTTATTGTACGATAAATCATTGGCTTGTCATTAACTACATTTTTATGCTTTATTGATATAATGTTGTTTTTTTTATTTGTCTCGTTAGAAATGGAAATAAACGAAATCAAATCCAATCAAATCAGTATGATAGGCCTAAAATTCAATTACTAGTATTGTTTAACGGTTTTTTATGATTTGTATTTCAGTAGGTACACATAAACTATTCTAATTTAAAAATAGGAATACCTGTATAATCTAGGAAGAATTCAACACTTGACGTGACGTAATCACGTAATTTCCTCCATTTTCCAGTACCCCCCCCCCCATCCTTCCTTGCATCTCCCTTCCTCCTTTCCAGTCACTCCCTAATCGAAACTCTCTTATACCATTTGATTTTAACATACATTGCAGATATTAAACATGATTGTGGACACCTTCTTCGTGCAGCGGTTTTATTCACGTCAGCATGGTCAGTAGGGGACGATATCAAAACATTTATTTTTTGGCTGAGCGTGCGAAGAAACATAATCTTGAAAACAATTGCCGCTTCTTCTTTAAAGAGGTTATATAAATATTGTTCCTTTTGGCTATCCATACAAGGTTGATGTGGTAATAAGATAATTTATTTTACACTAATTTTACAAAAATGTAGTATATATCACGATGGTGAAATTTTAAATTGTGTATAACTAGTGGCGAAACGACCAAGGGATGAGTGGTTTGAGAGGGTTGATCATTCTCTTTTCTATCTCCTTTTCTCTTTGTTTCTTCGTTTCGCCCGATTCCCATTCTTTAATTTCACTCTAGCTCACTTTCGCCCCCGCCCTCTCTGTCTCTATCTCTCTCTCTATCTCTCTCTCTCTTATTTCAATTTCTCTTTCTCTCTCTGTCACCCCGCCCCTATCATCGCTACTCCTCCCTATATCCCCAATGCAGCCCACCAGAAATACTCAGTCCATGATCAGGGTCGTTCATATGTCAGGTCGACCTTATGACAGCTCTCATCCGATAGGGGAAGGCGTTTTGATGACCGGGAAATATTATACTTTACCGGACAGTACGGTCAATAGGACACTAATTTCTTAGATCAAAAATAGTAACGAAATTGCCCTCTTTTCCAAATGCATCTTGTATAAATCATGACTTATGTCGATAGCTGATCAAGTATACTTTAATATAAAGATATTGATATATGTGAGCTTTCACTTGACAATGTTTCAAGTACACTATTTAAAAATGAAGGTCAAAATAACTTCATTTTGGTTCATTTGGGGCATACGCCATTCATATCACTTATCCACAAACCTGGTATATGACGACGATTGACTTGTTTGGTTGATTTATTATTATTTTATTATTATTATTATTACTTTTTTTAGAATGTAAAATATATGTGCGTTGGCATACCTGGGACACCTTTGATCACATTATGTCTTTTCCAACTCAAAGTTTTATTGGATAAATGTTCTTGACCTTAAGGAGGATTGGTGAAATATTTATGTTACTTTTTTCATGGCTAGAACCATGGAGGTAATTTTCCATGCTAGACTACTGACAGCGTTCAGGTTTTTTGTTTGTTTGTTTGTTTTGTTTGTTTGTTTTTGTTTGTTTTTTTTTTTTGGGGGGGGGGGGTTGGGGGGTCAATCTTACCAGTTGTATTATTGGGACGACGTATTTACCACAATTCATGTTATTTACGCAAGGGGTTATCTTTTATTTGAATTGCAAGTCACTAACATTTTGAATTAGTATCCATAATAGTCCTGCACCATTCCTTCCCTGTTGGGCTACACTGCTATTCCCCTTATACAGGTCTTTTGTCTCATAGCATGCTAATTTGAAATCTTATGAACAAAAAAACATGTGAAAGAAGTACAAACTTACCTCATTATTTTGTGACTTCTTGGTTGTTATAATAGATGAATTACATAGTTAATCAGTTACGCCTACTGCAGAAGCCAAGTGTGTCAAAAGTTAAAGATAAAATTTCGCTCGCGACTTTGAGGGGGAAAGAGCACATTGACTCTTATATACTTTTTTATAGCTATAATGTTATATAAAACATGTGTTTCGATGGGTTACCGTTTGTTACGACCGATAATATCGCAGCGACGCATAATGTCACACCGACGCATTATTTACGTCTGGGATCAACCTGTGACGTCACCATCCGAAAGATGGGCTTCGAACCTCGGTCTGATCCGCATCAGTGCGTAGGCTGGTTTTCTTTTTCCATGATATAAGTAATTCAAATGATTTCAGTTATTTTCTTTAAAGAAAGCCCACGGACTGATAAGAATGGGGCCGAGGTTCAAATCCCAGTCACGACTTTCGGATGGTGACGTCAAATGTTGGTCCTAGACGTACATAATGCGTTGTTATGATATTATGCGTCTCTGCGACATTATCGGTCGTAATACCATTTAATATCAGATAACGACGTTGTACAAAAATCCCAATATTCCTTACCCTTAAAGCGGAACGAAAAAAAATATCACATTTAAAAACATGTGAAACAGATGTTGAATGCTAAATTGGTTTTGGGAACCCTCTCTAACTGGAGCTATATTTGTACAATAGTGTCTTTGAACTCGAAATTACCAGGATTCAAAGATCAATTGGTCCCTGAAGGCTGATAGCATGGAATGAAATCAAACATTAGCCTTAGGGCTTGATGTTCAATTTAACATATTTCAAATATCATCTTCATCAAGAAATGATTACATGAATGCCATAAAAGCATGGGCGTTGTGATGCTAGTGGGCGCTTGTCCCTCATCGAATTTTAAAACTGCAAAACAAAATAAATTATTAACAAAAATGATTTATAATTTAGACGATTATATGAATGGAATTCCTCTTGTATTTTCTTGTATCATATGAATTTTCCGGGGAAAGTAGTAAGATTTTAATTTAATGTTTCCATACCCATGGTAGAATAATAATAGTGGAGTAGGTTTACATGAACTATAAGACATTGTCCCCTTAATGTTGAAATAAAAAATATATATATAAATATATATATATATATATATATATATATATATATATATATATATATATATGTTTATCAACAAATAGCATTATGAATACTTTTCTGTATCTTGACTGTTTGCCAGATAAGATTGCAATCAAGCTACATTTGAAAAAAACCAAATTCGATTCCTCCTCAATTACATTGGTGAATCATAATGAAATTACTGACAGACAAGTTTATTAACCAAACGCGTTTGCTGCTAAAATGGGTAAAACATTTGTGTCAACAATATCGAAATCTTATTTCGAATTACAAACGGGAAACCAGCGAGGTCTAACCATGGCCTAACCACTTTACAATTTTATTTATTGTTATGAGCATATTCCAAGTTTCATAGACTTGGCAATCTTGCAAGGCCGATTGGTGAAGGAAATCGAGTATTACGGGAGGCAATGCGAAAGAAAGTGGTTGCGTGTATAGGGTCGTTGCACCTGAACATAATCAATTACTTGGAATGTATACCTACATTTGACAATGCAGTAAACAATATTTTGACGAGCTTGGTTGTGTGGGACATCAACTCCTACGATAGAGATGAAATTGATATGATGAGGCAAGAATGTCATATATTTTAAATGGATTTACTTTTGAGCTGCTGGATTCATGACGTCACTCCAGGTATATCCCATTCCCCCCCCCCCCCCCCCCCCCCTCAAAGGGGTGCATTTCTTTACAGTTACTTATACCCCCAACTGCCCATTGACCGCTCACTATGTTTTCCTATGTATTGGTGTTTGGCGTCATCATTGTCATACACAGGGGTGCAAATATTCAATTTTTCTTTTACCTTCTTAAACTCTTACAATCAAGATTCTATCGCAACACTAATGAGGTATTATAGTAGTTCTCTTTATATAATCCTTCTTTGGGTTTTAATCTCTTGTCAATTGATTTAAAAAAAATTAAGGGTAATCTATATGAATTTTTGGTCCTATATCGTTCAGAGAAAATGAATTTAAAAGGTTGATGGCAAATTATTCATAATTGACATCAATCTATACAAATGAGTATAATAAAACAAAATATGAAATCACGTTCCCTTTTCGGGATGAAAGCTAAGTTCGTTGTACTTTTTTTTTCATTTCTTCTTCGAGTCAAGTCAAAGTCATGTGTTTAGTGAGAAATTCCATTCTTTTTGGTCAGAAAGTTAATCACACTTTCATGTCTAGATTTGTATCATTTCAGCGCCAAGATCCAGGCGAGATTCTTGAATTGTTTGATAATTGGCCTTTTCCAATCAACTGTGGGTGAGTTTCTCCCACTCTGTGGCCATAGTCATGCGCGTATTCTGGGGGGGCTTTACGGGCCGGGCCCCCGGGGCGCGCAGGGGGGCGCCGAAAAAGAGGAAGAAAAAGGGAGAAAAAGGAAAGAAGAAAAAAGAAAGAAGAAAGAGGAAAAAAAAAGAGAAAGGGAAAAAAGGGGGGAAAAGGAAGGGAAAAAAGGGAAAGAGGAAGGAAGAAAAAAAAAAAAAAAAAAAAAAAAAAGAGAGAGAGAGAGAGGAAGGGAAAAAAGGTGAGGGGGGGGGGGAAGGGGGCGCCCTTAAATAATGGGGGGGACGCCAAATCGACAGTAAACTAAGGGGCGCCAAATTGACCTTAAACTTAGGGGCGCCAATCGACCTTAAAATTAGGGGGGCGCCAAATCGACTGTAAACTAAGGGGCGCAAAAATTCACCTAAAACTTAGGGGCGCCAAATCGACCTTAAAATTAGAGGGGGGCGCCTAATCGACCTTAAATTTAGGCGGGCGCCAAAATCGACAGTAAACTAAGGGCGCCAAATTACCTTAAACTTAGGGGCGCCAAATCGACCTTAGAATTAGGGGCGGGGGCGCCAAATCACCTCAAATTTAGGGCGGCCAAATCGACCTTAAATTTAGGGGCGCCAAATCGACATAAACTGAGGGGGCGCCAAATTGACCTTTAACTATAGGGGCGCCAAATCGACCTTAATTTAGGGGCGCCAAATCGACATTAAATACGGGGAGCTAAATTGAGCTTAAAACGTAGGGGCGCCAAATTGACCGAAACTTAGATGGGGGCGCCAAATTGACCTGAAGCTGAGGAGGCGCCTAATTGATATTAAACTTAGGGGCGCCGAATCGACCTTTAAACTAAGTAAGGGCGACAAATTGAAAAAGGGGAGGGGAAGGGGCGCCCTTTAAAAAAATTTAGGGGGCGCCAAATCGACAGTAAACTAAGCAACGCCAATAAACTTAGGCGGGCCTGAATGGGACCTTAAACTAAGGGGCGCAAATTGACGCTTAAACGTAAGGGGCGCCAAATTGACCTTTCACATAGGTGGACGCCAATCGATCTTAAACTTAGCGGCTCTAAATCGACCTTAAATTTAGGGGGCGCCAAATCAAACTTAAAATAGAGGGGGCGCCAAAATGAGCTTAACGTGGGGGCGCCAAATTGACCCGAAACTTAGATGGGGTGCCAAATCGACCTTAAACTTAAGGCGCAAATCGACCTTAGATTTACGAGAGGGCAACAAAATCGACCTTAAATTAGGGGCGCAAATACGACCTTTAAATTAGGGGGCGCCAAATCGACTTAAACCTAGAGGGGCGCCAAACTTAGATCAATGTAGGGGCGCAAATGATCTGAAACTTAAGGGGCGCTGAATTGACCTGAGACTTAAGGGCGTTGATTTAACCTGAAGTTAAGGGCGGTGCCAAATCGATCTTAAATTAAAGGACGCCAGATTGAGCTCAAATGTAGGGGCGCCGAAATTGACCTGAGACTTAGCAGGGGTGCCAAATTTATCTTTAAACTTAGTGGCTCTCAACTATATCCTATTTACCTGAAACTATAAGGGGCCCCCAAACAACACACACACACAAAAGAACAGAAGGGTCTTTAAAATGGTCTCTATTAGAAATAGCCAATTTAAAAATTCCATGCTCCTGGTTGTAATACATAGCAAAATTTTCGCTCGCGCTTCGCGCTCGGATCATTCTTTTCCCATGATTTATTACATTGTGTCGAGGAACGCGTAAAATGACCTGTTTTCTAATCATTCGAATGCATCAAAATTTCCGTTCCCTATTCGAACACGCCTATGTTTTTCCTCTTTTTACCACCAATTTACATTATGGGATTCTAACCGTCACAAACATTTAAATTTACTTGTTTTCACGTTACATTGTTTGTTTATTATTTTTTTATTTATCTTTTTATTATTATTTTTTTTTTTTTTCATTTCAAATCATGTTCAACATATAGCGGCGTCAAATTGAGCTTACATGTACGGGCGCCAAGATGACCTGAAACTTATGGGGGCACTGAATTGAAGTTAAGGGATGTCAATCGATTTTAAAATTAGGGCGCCAAATTGAGTTACACTTATAGGGGCGCCAAATGATCTGAACTAAGGGCACCGAATTTACCTGAAACTAAGTGGGCAACAATTAGGTTTTTAAAATATGGTCTCTATATAGATAGAGAAAAATTTCAAAATTCATGCATCCGGGTCTGTATATACATAGCAAAATTTTCGCTCCGCTTCGCGCTCGCATCATTTCCCCCCCCCCAATGAATTATTACATTGTGTTCCTGAGGAACGCATGAAATGTCTAGTTTTCTCATCATTTGAATACATCAAAATTCCGTTCATGCTTTCGCGCTCGCCTGTTTTCCTCTTACCAAAATTTACATTATGGGATTCTAACCATCAAAACATTTCAATTTCTTTGATTTCACGTTACATTCATTTTTGCATTTCAAATCTGACCTAAATCTTAGGGGGCGCCAATTGAGCTTAAACGTTAGGGGTCAAATTGACCTGAAGACTTAGGGATGCCAAATTTATCTTAAACTTAGGGGCTCCAAATTTATTTTGAACTTAGGGAGGTGTGCCGAATTTTACCTGAAACTAAGGGGCAACAACTTGATATTTGAATATGGTCTCTAAAATTGTTAATTCCTCCTCGGTCTGTTATACATAGCAAAATATTGGCTCGCGCTACGCGGCTCGCATCATTTCTTTTTCCAATGAGTTATTACATTGTGTTCCTGAGGAACGCATGCAATGCCATTGTTTTCTCATCATTCAAAACATCAAAATTCCGCATCTGGCCTGTGTTTTTCCTCTGACCATAATTTGCATTTATTAGGATACTAATCATCAAGACATTTAAATTATTTGAATACACGTACATTATTTTGCATTTTCCCAGGGGCATCAAATCACCTAAATCGTACATGTATGGCGCCAATTCAACTAACATTAGGGGGCGCGAAATGATTAGTTGGCGCCAAATTGAGCTTAAACCTAGGGGGCCAAATTTATCTTAACTTAGGGAGGGAAGCAGAGGATAGATAAGCAGCTAGATAGATAGATATTCATCTCTCTTTCATAATCATGTAAATTATTGGCAACATACGGTCTTTAAATTATGGAGGCCAAATTGATCCTAAACTTCAGGTCTCTATTACATAGAGCAAAATTTTCGATCGCGCTTCGCGCTCGCTTCATTTCCAAAGAGTTATTACATTGTGTTCCTGAGAATGCATAAAATGTCACGTTTTCGAGATTATTCGATACATCAAAATTCTGCTAGCGATTCACGCTCGCCTATTTTTTCTTTCTTGTAACCAGATAATGAGGATTCTGAACAACAAAACTTAATATACATTTGTTTGATTCACATTACTTGATTGAACTAATTCACATGATTTTATATGGCTTGCTTTCAATGCGTTTTGACTGGACAAATTACAGCTCCGCTTCATATGATATTTGACTGAAGAGCTAAACAAAATGATATCCCTAATTGCTTAGAATTCTTTGCTTTCGATCGTAAGTAGAGGGGAAAAATCTCGAATCGCGCTTCGCGCTTCGTATTTTTATAATTCGATTTTCAATCTTATAGCGGTAATACTCTATACCTGAAATTCTTTCCATGACTCACTCATGGCAAGTCATTTATTAAAAAAAAAAAAAAAAAAAAAAAAAAAAAAAAAAAAAAAAAAAACTTCAAATAATTATTTATTTCAAAAATCCTTCAACATATTTAAGCCGTAGGCCTAGTTGCTGGCCGGGGGGTGGGGGGCGCGCCATATTTTGAAAGTACACAGGGGCGCCAAATTCACGTCGGGCCCCCGGGGTCGAAATCCTGGATTCGCTGATTAGAACCCAGACTTACGACTTCGGGAGGGGGGTCTCAAGAATTATGACGGCTTACAAGTTGCGCGAAGAAGAAATTCTCTTCTTGAATTACTGGATCTCTTTATTTATTAATCATAATTTGAGTTATGATTCTTTCATTTTACGAAATTATAAGAGCTCAAAGTGGCAGCCTTGGCTCTAAAATTTCGATAAAATTGTAAGCCATGGTGCCCCTGGAAGAATACCACTAATACACCTGTCTTCGTAGTATCCTTGTGCTTGATATACAGTGGGCATATGTCATTACATGGAGAGAGTAGATACCATCTATGTCATTATTCTGCTATTAATGACAGGAAAGTGCTTTACTTTCTGCATCGGAAAGTCTTTAATAATAATCCCCACATCCCTGATACGCTTACTCATTCCTATCTATGCTTCCCAACTTCTTACTTCCACGTTTGTTAAAGAGTGTAAAAGGGCATGATGCTGTATTAATGTATGAAATAAACGCCCTAATTGCTCTCAACAACGCGAATGCAGTTCACGCTGAATGGGGCAAGAATCGTCAATGAGATGGGACACGATTGTGTAGATTTTAAACAATTAGCGATTATTTGACTTTTTGAATCAATGTAAAAACATCGATCATGATAATTGAAAATGCTCACATATTAATATTTAGTGAAGGATTCGTATTTTCATATGCAGGACCTTGTAAAGTTGGATGAGAAAGTATGAGTTTGCCGTCAATCGAGTATAGAGCTTTCGGTTTCGGTCATTTCAAAATGTTACCTTTTTTAGCACCCCTTATTTTGAACAAGATGATATATAACACTATCAGAATTCTGTGTGAAGTAAGGACTTCATACCCTCATAATGCAAGCTTTCAAAAACACGGCATGTATGTAGGCTACACCTAAAAACTGAAAGTGCTAATATTATCATGTTATATGGGTGTGCAGTATAGTGACTGCACTTGAAGTGCTATATTCAGCACCTGAAGGCTTTTTTAGCACCGTGCCCAATGATAATTTATCAACACAAAAAGTTCATGATCGGCATGGAGATTCGAACCGAGTATCACCTAGAAATGGAGGAAGTACCGCTGACTTACCAATGCACCACGGAAGATCTCCTAACAAGGAGTAAGGAGAAAGCCCTAACTTGCATTTTAATGTATGACGAGCCATAGTAGATGGATTATGGCAAATTTGGGAAGAAGGTTCATATGCAACAATATGATCTGCTAGCAATCGTGAGATGTTGAATTTGTCTAACGTGTGGCAGGCGCTTCTCATAGCAGGGAGACCCAGTTTCGGAATCCCAACGAAAGTCACGCCATTTTTGCCCATTTTTTCTGAAAGATCAGGCTGACGTGAAAGGCTAGATAACAGGCACTTTGAGTGCAGCTCACTATGGTAAGCTTCTTAAAAAAGCGTTGAATTCAGCGATCTGGAAGCTCTAAAAATTAGCACTTCAGTTTTTAGCAGAGTATAAAGTGGTGAAATTATGCATCTTTGAATGTGATATAAATTATACGCAACGACTGCTCGATATTAAATAGCAAAAAAAAAAACAATTCAATTGCAACTCCAACGCTTTCCAAATGTTTATTTTCCGAAATGGTAAAATGATTATCGTGGTCCGTCAGCACTGAGCAGCGCCAAGATCGACTTTGCTCATCCCTTTTTGTTAGAACGCAACTTAGGTAGCAGGCAACTTTCATTTTTTT
This sequence comes from Paracentrotus lividus, assembly GCA_940671915.1. Lineage (NCBI taxonomy): Eukaryota > Metazoa > Echinodermata > Echinoidea > Camarodonta > Echinidae > Paracentrotus > Paracentrotus lividus. The sequence continues at coordinate 39,347,750 of CALNVZ010003428.1, forward strand.
TTACGTCTTTTGTATATTACGGTGCGAGGGATTCGAACCCATGACCTTCCGATTATCGATTATGAGTGGTCGCTCCATCACTGAGGGCAACACCGTATCTTCATTTTTTTATATTAGGGTTTAATTACGCGTTGAGAGGGTACGCCCTTTTTTCTCCAGTAATTGCGTATAATTAATTAATAAAAAAGTATTTCTTTAACCCCATTCCCGGAATTTGAGTTATTTGCCTTGTCGTTCGTCGTCAACTGCAATTGGACAGAAATTAATATCGAGAATTTTGGCGATCAAACGTATTTACTCTATCTCATGTGAACGTTTTTGTAATTGTAATATTATGTGTTAAATTATGTTCTGCCCATTAATATTTCGTTATGAAGATATTACCAAGGAAAACAGTGACAACATTAGGATAAATAGGTTCATCAGAAGAAAAAAAATACTGTCTGATTCCAAACAAGCGTCATAACGACGAGACAAGAGCATCATACCGTGTTATCTTCACAGGGAAGTGTTACAACATTATTTCGGACAGGAAGGGCTAGTAATCTTAGGCACAACGCCTGTCGCTGTAGAACCTATTTTGTGATATAAATTGTATATTGGTTTTTATATATTTCCAGTCCGCTTGAGCTTTCAAACAAAGGCTTCATTCTAGTCAAAAATGCCACCATCAATAAAACCATCTGTTAATATATTGTTTTATCTTCATTCCCAATTTGACCAAAGTTCCTTTGCATTTATTACAGAGGAACTTTCCGAAACTTCAAAGTTTCAATTGAAACAAAAAACATTCCTTACTTAGAGGAAGGGCATTCACTATCATAGAAATCAAAAAAACTTGACATTTGAAACTTATGTCACCTGTTTGAAAAATGAAGAATTATTGTATTGCCCGGTGCTTGACCCATTTGCATGACTTTTGAGTGTTTCTATTTCATGCTTCGTTTGCGTGGTCACAAATATTCACAGCCAGTGTTTCATATTTCGTTCATATCATATAGGTCGTTTGAAGATAAGTTGAATTATAAAGAATTCTATAAAATTACATCATATCGTTTTTGATACAGCTCTGTTGTTTCGAAGCGCTTGTGTGGTCTGGAAATGAAATAGGATTTCTTTTTCGAAGTTCGGTTGTCCGACACATGATTATGAAGTATTTTGTCGAGGACTTGTTGTTCCGAAAAACGAATGGAGGTGTTGTTGGTCCAAACTCAAATACTGCTGTATTCAAGTTCTGTTGTTCAAAAGTTTTTGGTCTGAAATAACATCATTTAAGCATAGTCTGGTCGGAAGTGTAATAAGAGCTTACGAACCCTATCACATTGCAGGCCAACGAACCTGGAATATTGAACCCTATTTCATATTTGGAATATGAACCAATTTTCCTTTGGGGGAACAAAACTTCGATTAAACGTCTTTCGATAACGAACCTTATTTTCTATTTGAATTATGACCCAATATCCTTCGGGCCACGGAATGTCGGATAAACGAACTTCGGATAACGAACTTCGAAATAACGAACCTTTTTAATTTGGACTTAAACCTAATTTCATGTTAAAAGTTGAGCAATGAGCAAATTGTTCCATCTCAATAAGAGTTGTTTGTTCTAATAATGGATTCCAGGCAAATATCAAGTCTGTTGTATACTTTTGCTCGTTTAGACAACTATCGTGTATATGATAACATCAGAATCAATTTTTCAGCAATTTATCTTCTCATAAAACTCCATTCCCGAATTAAAATAAGTGTTAATGAGTGTTAAGAGAAATTTCCTGTTTGGCAAATGTGTTTCTATAAAGCATGTGCTCGTAGATAATAAAATAATTATTATTTTTTAAGAATCTTGCCAAAGCCTTACCTCCTTTCTCACAAGTGTACAAGGCTTATAATGTCATGATGGAAAAATTATGTTTTTTCCCTTGTAACGTCAATCTGTACATAAACACTTGAGTCATGTCCAATTTAAACCCTTGACCCATCAATTTATACCAAACACTTAAAAAATGACCCCACTGCCAAAGAAAATGAAAACAAATCGCAACCCTATATCTTCCCGGGTTCTGCCAATTGATTCGAGGTCCATAACATGATGAAACGGATACCAAAGAGGCGCGATTTCTATTCAAATTCCCTTTAAATGTTTTCTCCTAAAAATTGCCCAAAATTGGAATTGAAAATAAAGGATCTTCAGACCACATTTCATGAGAGAACGAAGGCATTGACGATAATTTATGATATAATTTGTCTTTGAAAAAAAAATATTTAATATTTTGTTCATTGAAATCTTCATTTAACCGATTTCAGTTTTATTGCAAATAGACAAATGTAAATGTAATTCATTATTCTCTGGTTTTGGACATCAAATTTCTGTTTTTATTTATTTTTTTTTTTGGTAAAGAGCAGGGCAATATTTGGGCGCCCCCGCCTGTAGGGAACGTTCATTAAGGAATTATAGCACGACTACGGTTGTTAATGTGGGGTTCTACCCCATTCTGATTTCCAATATTTCAGATAATAGTTCCACGTTAGTTTAATTGGAAAGTTTACCTAGTGCGTTTATCTAGATGTAAGTCAGTGTTAGAAATGTGGTCTTTGCGAAAAAGAAGAAGCATGTTTCTGTAATTAATACGGACGATGCGGTATCTCTATGTATACATGTCCGTTATAAGGTGAACATTTTTTTTCTGCTGTTGCACATGATTTTTGCTCCGGCTTTAATTCTTGAATTATGATTGTCCTGCTTTTCTTGTTTTGAGACCCTGGCTATATTTTTGACTTCCCTTTATCATTCAAGGAGATTTCTTTTCCAAAAAAGTTTTGTCACCCCGTATTGATTTTTGGCCATTTTTGTCATTTTTTCTCATTTTGAGCCCTTTTTTGTTTACCGGCCGATCAAGCCCCCTCAGTCGCTACCCCAGGAAACGCGTCTGGTGTACTTGTTATATGTTTAATGTAAATCTAAGATTACGAGGAAGATTGGGCTCTTGTCTAGGGGAGGGTTGAAATAAAAGTTGACGGGTTGAAATTCGAAATATTTCACCTTTATGATAAAACAAAAGAAATAAAAACAATCTACCTTATGATTTCATTTTCCCTAATTTTCTTTTGCTGATACAAGGTTGTAAATTCGTACGTATGATGATATTTTATTTTGATTTGTTTGGCTGATATTTTACAATACATTTTAGGGAAGACAGAGATTTCCGATGGTTTAAAAAATGAATTAAAATCAATGTTTAACCCCAATCAATAAATTTTGACTGCTTCCCTAGACAACGAGATTAGCTGTCACCATATAACAAGATTTAACTTACAGAACAATTAAAAACTCAGAGTGTTTCATTGGGGGACTGAGGCGCATTGTGGTGGATTCGCGTAACAAAAAGGGCCCAAATAAGAAAAAATGACGAAATGGTCATCTTTGGGGGTGCAACTTTTGGAAGGAAAATTCCCGGAGGGTTGAGGACGTCAAGATGTAGCCAGGATGCGGAAGTAAAGGATTGACACACATTCAAAGAATTAAAGCCGGCGAGCAATTACGATGAGCCAGAAAAAAAATCATCTTCTCTTT
>CALNVZ010003428.1:39351788-39367434 GCA_940671915.1 Paracentrotus lividus
GGCACAAAATCGACCTTAAACTTAGGGGCGCAAAATCGACCTTAAATTTAGGGGGCGCCAAATCGAACTTAAACCTAGAGGGGCGCCAAACTTAGATCAAATGTAGGGGCGCAAAAATGATCTGAAACTTAAGGGGCGCTGAATTGACCTGAGACTTAAGGGCGTTGATTTAACCTGAAGTTAAGGGGGTGCCAAATCGATCTTAAATTAAAGGACGCCAGATTGAGCTCAAATGTAGGGGCGCCGAATTGACCTGAGACTTAGCGGGGTGCCAAATTTATCTTAAACTTAGTGGCTCCAACTATATCCTATTTACCTGAAACTATAAGGGGCCCCCAAACACACACACACACACAAAAGAACAGAAGGGGTCTTTAAAATGGTCTCTATCTAGAAATAGCCAAATTTAAAAATTCCATGCCTCCTGGTTTGTATATACATAGCAAAATTTTCGCTCGCGCTTCGCGCTCGGATCATCTTTTCCCATTGATTTATTACATTGTGTCGAGGAACGCGTAAAATGACCTGTTTTCTAATCATTCGAATGCATCAAAATTTCCGTTCCCTATTCGAACACGCCTATGTTTTTCCTCTTTTACCACAATTTACATTATGGGATTCTAACCGTCAAAACATTTAAATTTACTTGTTTTCACGTTACATTGTTTGTTTATTTATTTTTTTTTATTTTATCTTTTTTATTATTATTTTTTTTTTTTTTGCATTTCAAATTCATGTTCAAATATTAGCGGCGTCAAATTGAGCTTACAGTACGGGGCCAAGATGACATGAAACTATTATGGGGGCACTGATTGAAAGTTAAGGGATGTCAAACGATTTTTAAATTAGGGCGCCAAATTGAGCTTACTTATAGGCCCAAATGATTCTAAACTAAAGGGGCACCAATTTACCTGAAACTTAGGGGGCCAAAATTAGGTTTTTTAAAATATGGTCTCTAATATAGATAGGAAAATTTCAAAATTCATAGCATCGGGTCTGGTATATCATAGCAAATATTCTGCTCGCGCTTCGCGCTCGCATCATTTCCCCCCCCCCAATGAATTTTACATTGTGTTCCTGAGGAACGCATGAAATGTCTAGTTTTCTCATCATTTGAAATTACATCAAAACTTCGTTCATGAGCTTCGCGACTCGCCTGGTGTTTTTCCTCTTACCAAAATTACATTAGGGATTCTAACCATCAAAACATTTCAATTTCTTTGATTTCACGTACATTTCAGTTTTTGCATTTCAAATTGAACCTAATCTAGGGGCGCACAATGAGCTAAACGTAGGGGCGTCAAATTGACCTTGAGACTTAGGGATGCCGAAATTTTATCTTAACTTAGGGCTCCAAATTTATTTTGAACTAGGAGGTGTGCGAATTTACCTAAACTAAGAGGCAACAACTTTGATATTTGAAATATGGTCTCTAAATTGTAATTCCTCCTGGTCGTGTATTATAAAGCAAAATATTGGCTCTGCGCTACGCGCTCGCATCATTTCTATTTCCCAATGAGTTATTACATTGTGTTCCTGAGGAACGCCATGCAATGCCATGTTTTCTCATCATTCAAAGACACTCAAAATTCCGCTCTGGCCTGTGTTTTTTCCTCTGACCATAATTATGCATTTATAGGATACTACATCAGACATTTAAATTTATTTGAATACACGTACATATTATTTGCATTTTCCCAGGGGCATCAATCACCTAAATCGATTCATGTATGGCGCCAATTCAAACTAACATTTAGGGGGCGCGAAATGATTATAGTTTGGCGCCAAATTTGAGCTTAAACTAGGGGGCCAAATTATCTTAAACTTAGGGAGGGAAGCAGAAGAGATAGATAAGCAGCTAGATAGATAGATATTCCATCTCTCTTCATAATCCATGTATAAATTATTGGGCAACATACGGTCTTTTAAATTATGGAGGCCAAATTGATCCTAAACTTCAGGTCTTCTTACATAGAGCAAAATTTTCGATCGCGTTCGCGCTCGCTTCATTTTCCAAAGAGTTATTACATTGTGTTCCTTTCTTTGTCCGTTCCTGAGGAATGCATAAAATGTCACGTTTTCAGATTATCCGATACATCAAATCTTGCTAGCGATTCAACGCTCGCCTATTTTTTCTTTCTTAACCAGATAATGAGGATTCTGAACAACAAAACATTAAATACATTTGTTTGATTTCACATTACATTGATGAACTAATTTCACATGATTTTATATGGCTTGCTTTCAAATCGTTTTGATGGACAAATTACAGCTCCCGTTCAATGAATTCTGATGAGAAGCTAAACAAAATTGATATCCCTAATTGCTTAGAATTTCTTTGCTTTCTGATCGTAAAGTAGAGGGAAAAAATCTGATCGCGCCTTCGCGCTCGTAATTTAGAAATATTCGTATTTTCATCTATAGCGGTAATACCTCATATACCTAGAAATTCTTTCCATGAATCACCATTGGCAAGTATTTATTAAAAAAAAAAAAAAAAAAAAAAAAAAAAAAAAAAAAAAAAAAAAAAAAAAAAAACTTCAATAAATAATTATTCCAAATCCTTTCCAACTACAATTAAGCCGTAGGCCCTATGTTTGCTGGCCGGTGGGGGGGGCGCCATAATTTTGAAAAGTACACAGGGGCGCCAAATTCACGTCGGGCCCCCCGGGGTGCGAAATCCTGGATACGCGCCTGATAGTAACCAGACCTCTACGATTCGGGAAGGGGGGTCTCAAAAATATGACGGCTTACAAGTTGCGCAGAGAGAAATTACTCTTCTTTTGAATACTCGGATCTCTTTATTTATTAATCATAAATTGAAGTTAATGAATCTCTTTCATTTTACGAAATTATAAGAGCTCAAAGTGGCAGCCTTGGCTAAAATTTCGATAAAATTTTAAGCCATGGTGCCCCTGGAAGAATAGCCACATAAATACACCTGTCTTCGTAGTATCCTTGGTATGATATACAGTGGCCATATGTCATTAATGGGAAGAGGTGATACCAATCTATGTCATTATTCATGCTATTAATGACAGGAAAAGTGCTTTCCACTTTCTGCAAATCGGAAATCTTTAATAATAATCCCCACATCCCTGATCACGTTACTCATTTCCTATCTATGCTCCCACTTCTTACTTCCACGTTTGTTAAGAGTTAAAAGGGCATTGATGTGTATTAATGTATGAAATAACGCCCTAATTGCTCTCACAAGACGCGAATGCAGTCACGCTGAATGGGGGCAAGAATCGTCAATGAGATGGACACGATGTGTAGATTTTAAAAATATGTAGCATTATTTTGATTTTTGAATCCAATGTAAAAAAATCGATCATGATGAATTTGAAAATTGTCACATATTAATATTTAGTAAGGATTCGTAATTTTCATATGCAGACCTTGAAAGTTGGATGAGAAAGTATGAGTTTGCCGTCAATCAGGTATAGAGCTTTCGGTTTCCCGGTCAATTTCAAAATGTATACTTTTTTTAGCAACCCTATTCTTGAAACATATGATATATATACATATCAGAATCTTGTGTGAATAAGGACTCATACCTCTAATAATGCAAGCTTCAAAACACGGCATGTATGTAGGCCTACACTCTAAAAACTGAAGTGCTAATTTATCATGTTTATGGGTGCTCGTATAGTGACTGCACTTGAAGTGCTATATCAGCACCTGAAGTGCTATTTTAGCACGTGCCCAAGTGATAATTTATCAACAACAAAAATGTTCAATGTCGGCATGGGATTCGAACCGAGTTCCACCTAGAAATGGAGGAGTACCGCTGACGTTACCAATGCACCAACGGAGATCTCCCTAACCAAGGAGTAAGGAGAAAGCCCTAACTTGCATTAATTATGACAGCATAGTAGATGATTATGGCAAATTTGAAGAAGGTTCATCATGCAACAATATGATCTGCTAGCAATCGTGAGATGTGAATTTGTCTAACGTGCTCGTCAGCGCTTCTCATGCAGGAGACCCAGGTTCGAATCCCAACGAAGTCACGCCATTTTTGCCCATTTTTGCTGAAAGATCAGCTGACGTGAAAGTGCTAAAACAGCACTTTGAGTGCAGTCACTATGTAAGCTCTTAAAAAGCGTTGAATTCAGCATCTGAAGCTCTAAAAAATAGCACTTCAGTTTTTAGAGTGTATAAAGCTGTGAATATGCATCTTTGAATGTGAATATAATTATACGCAACGACTGTTCGATATTAAATAGGCAAAAAAAAAAAAACAATTCATTGTCAACTCCAACGCTTCAAATGTTATTTTCCGAAATGGTAAAATGAATTATCGTGGTCCCGTCAGCCACTGAGCAGCGCCAGATCGACTTTGCTATATCCCTTTCTTGTTGAACGCCAAACATGGTAGCAGCAACTTTCATTTTTTTTTTAACGTCTTTTGGTATATTACGTGGCCGGGGATCGAACCCATGACCTTCCGATTATCGATTATGAGGTGGTCGCTCCATCCACTGAGGCAACACCTGTATCTCATTTTTTATATTAGGGTTAATACCGTTGAGAGGGGTACCCCTGTTTTCTCCCAGTAATTGGTATAAATTAATATAATATGAAAAGTATTTCTTTAACCCCATTTCCGAATTTGAAGTTTATTGCCTGTCGTTCCCGTCGTCAACTGCAATGGACAAGAAATTAATATCGAGAATTTGGCGAGTCAAACTGTATTATCTACTCTCATGTGTATACGTTTATTGTAATGTAATATTGTGATAAATTAATGTTCTGCCCATTAATATTCCGTTATGAAATTATTACCAAGGAAAACAGTGACAACATTAGGAAAATAAGGTTCATCAGAAGAAAAAAAAACTGTCCTGATTCACAAACAAGGTCAATAACGAGAGAACAAGAGCATCATACCGTGTTATATTCACAGGAAAGTGTATACAAACATTATTTCGGGACGAGGAAGGGTAGTAATCTAGGCAACAACGCCTGCTGTAGACCTATTTTATGATATAAATTGTATATTGGTTTTTATTATATTGTCCAGTCCGCTGAGACTTTCAACAAAGGCTTCATTCTAGTCAGAATGCACCATCAATAAAACCATTTGTAATATATTGTTTTATCTTCATTCCCACATTTGACCAAAGTTTCCTTGCATTTATTACAGAGGAACTTTCGAAACTTCAAAGTTCAATGAAAACAAAAAACATTCCTACTTAGAGGAAAGGGCAATTCACTATCATAGAAATCAAAAGAACTTGACATTGAAACGTTATGTCCACCTGTTTGAAAATGAAGAATTATTGTTTGGACGATGCTTTGACCAGTTTGCATGACTTTTGAGTGTTTTTATTTCATGCTTCGTTTGCGGTCACAAATATTCACAGCCAGCTGTCATATTTCGTCATATCAATAGGTCCGGTCTTGAAGATAAGTCTGAATTATAAAAGAATTCTAAAAAATTACATCTAATTCTTTTGATTACAGCTCGTTGTTTCGAACGCTTGTGTGTCTGGAAATGAAATAGATTTCATTTTTCCGAAGGTTCGGTTGTCCGAACATGATTATGAAGTATTTGTCCGAAGACTTGTTGTTCCGAAAACGGAATGGAGTTTGTTGGTCCAAAACTCAAATACTGCTCGTTATTACGAAGATTCACTTGTTCAAAAGTTTGTTGGTCTGAAAATGAACATCAGTAAGAAGTATGGTCGGAAGTGTAATAAGACTTACGAACCCTATCACATTTGCAGGCCAACGAACCTTCGGAATAATGAACCCTATTTCATATTTGGAAATATGAACCAATTTTCCTTTCGGGCGAACAAAACTTCGGATAAACGAATCTTCGGAATAACGAACCTTATTTCATATTTGGAATTATGAACCCAATATCCTTTCGGACCAACGAAACTTCGGATAAACGAACCTTCGGAATAAACGAACCTTCGAAATAACGAACCTTTTTAATTTTTGGACTTACAAACCCTATTTCATGTTAAAAGTTGAGCAATGAGCAAATGTTCCATCTCAATGAGAGTTGTGGTTTCTAATAATGATTTCCAGCAAATTATCAAAGTCTGTTTATACTTTTGCTCGTTTAGACAACTAATCGAGTATATGATAAACATTTCAGAATCAATTTCAGCCAATTTATCTCTTCTCATAAACTCCATTACCCGAACTTAAAATAAGTGTTAATGAGTGTTTAAAAGAGAAATTTCCTGTTTGCAAATGTTTTCTATAAAGCCATGTGCTTAGGATAATAAAATAATTATTATTTTTAAGAATCTTGCCAAAATGCCTTACCTCCTTTCTCACAAAGTGTACAAGGCTTATTAATGTCATGATGAAAAATATGTTGTTTCCCTTGTACACGTCAATCTGTACATAAACACTTGAGTCAAATGTCCAACTTAAACCCTTGACCCAATCAGTATTATATACCCAACACTTAAAAAATGACCCCAAACATGCCAAAAGAAAATGAAAACAAAATCGCAACCCTATACTCTTCCCGGGTCTGCCAACTTGATCGAAGGTCCATGAACATGATGAAACGGAATACCAAAGAGGCCGATTTTCTATTCAAATCTCCCTTTAAATGTTTTCTCCTAAAAAATCTGCCCAAAAATTGGAATTGAAAAATAAAAGGATCTTACAAGACCAACATTTCATGAGAGAACGAAGGCCATGAAACGATAATAATGATAATAATTTGTCATTTGAAAAAAAAAATAATAATATTTTGTTCATTAAAATCTTCAATTTAACCGATTTCAATTTTATTGCAAAATAGCACAAATGTAAATGTAATTCAATATTCTCTGTTTTGGCATCAAACTTCTTTTTTATTTATTTTTATTTTTTTGGTAAAAGAAGCAGAGGCAATATTTTGGGCGCCCCCGCCTGTAGGGACCTCATTAAGGAGATATACACCGACATACGGTTGTTAAATGTGGGGTTCTACCCCATTCATGATTTCCAATATTCAGATAATAGTACCACGTTAGTTTAATTGAAAGTCACCTAGCTGCCGTCTTATCTAGATGTAAAGTCAGTGTAGAAATGTGCGTCTTTGCGAAAAAAGAAGAAGCAATTTCATGATAATAATACGGACATGCCGTATCTCTATGTACACTGTCCGTTATAAAGGTGGAACATTTTTTTTTCTGCTGTTGCGACATGATTTTGCTCCGGCTTTAATTTCTTGAATATGATTGTCCCTGCTTTTACTTTTTGAGACCCTGGCTATATTTTGAACATTCCCCTAACCATTCAAGGAGATTTCTTTTCCAAAAAAAGTTTTGTCAACCCCTATGATGCCCATTTTTGTCATTTTTTCTCATTTTGGAGCCCTTTTTCGTTTACCCGGCCGATCAAGCCCCCCTCAGTCCTACCCCCAGGAAACGCGTCTGAGGTGTACTGTTTATACTGTTTTTTAAGTTAAATCTAGATTTACGAGGAAAGACTTGGGCCTCTTGTCTAGGGGAGGGGTTGAAATAAAAAGTGTGACGGGTGAAAATTCGGAATATTTTATTCCACCTTTATGATAAAAACAAAAGAAATAAAAAACAACATCTAACCCTTAATTATCATCATTTTCCCCTAATTTTCTTTTTAGCCTTGATAACAAGGTTGTAAATCGTAACTATTGATGATATTTTATTTTGATTTATGTTTGGCTGATATTTTACAATACATTTTAGGGAAGACAGAAATTTCCATGGTTTAAAAATGAATAAAATCAATGTTTAACCCCAATCAAAATAAATTTTGACTCCTTCCCTAGACAAACGAGATTAGCCTGTCACCATATAACTAGATTTAACTTAAAGAACAATAAAAACTCAGACGTGTTTCATTGGAGTCGGACTGAGGGCGCCTTGGTGGATCGCGTAAACAAAAAGGGGCCCCAAAAATAAGAAAAAATGACGAAAATGGTCATCTTCTGGGGGTGACAAACTTTTCGGAAGAAAAATTCCCGGGAAGGGTTGAGGGAACGTCCAAGATATAGCCAGGATGCCGGAAAGTAAAAGGGGTGACCAACACATTCAAGAAATTAAAGCCGGAGCAATATTACGATGAGCCAGAAAAAAAAAATCCATCTTTATGGCGAACAGTGTACTTAGAATACCATGATGAAGTATTTAATATTAACAAATAGTGAACAAATGAACACGGGGTATTTGCAGTGTCCCGCGAAGATTGATATTCAGGATGATTTAATGGGTCAAGATGCATGGAACAAGGAATCATGCCTGAAATAAAAGTAATATTTTTGTTGAAAAACATAAATTTCTCATCAAATGCATGTGACCGTATAGTTAGTCGTTATATTGAGGACGGACAAGGCCATAAACATAAAACATATTCTCATTTCAGTGCTTGTTGAAATACGTGTATAATCTTGTACTTCAAAACTTTGGCTGATCTTCCTTAGCAACAATGGATCAAACAGCGAGCTTTCACTGGAACAAAGACATTGCAATTATTAATAACCAAATTATGTTGCACATTCTTTGATCGAGGTCAAAGGTGAAACGTTCAAATGTATGGTCTATTACAAATAAATCACAATACTATAAATTATTTTTTAGAAATGTATGCTGACCGACCGATCGAGGGTTCAAGGGAAAGTTCCTGTACCCCTCTCGCCAATCTTATCTTGAACCTGAGCGAATAGGGGTCAGTTCTTGCAGGGTGCGTGGTCCGGAGAAGGTCGAGAATGCCCCTTGGAATCGAAGAAAAGATTATTCCATATTTTCATGATAAATTGGAGCTTTCTAGGTGAATAGCCACCGTCACCTGTAGTTAAAGTTGAATGCCCTAGTGGTTTGAGTCGCCTCAACGGTTATGAGTGACAGAAAGAAAAGAGAAGTGAAGAAGGTGTGGTCATGACATATTCAGGACTTTGGTCGTGGCGCGCCCCTCCCCCCCCTCTCTCTCTCTCTCTTCTTCTTCTTCTTCTTCTTCTTCTCCTTTCTTTCCAAGAAATGATTTCGATGTAATTGCATACTTTCAATTTGCTTCCTTTATTGTAACGACGTGCACCCCCTTTAATTTAAACATCGCAAAATGAACTGTTGATATAATCAATTTGATGCTGCCCCAGCCCTTTCAAAATTTGCCCTTTAAATCACCTCTACTATTGGATCCCGGCGGCACATGTCATGCATGTAGGTCTGTTCCAAAAAAAATCCTTTACATTTGCAATCATAACGAAGTTCCCTACGAAACAGCCACTTCAAATTTTGAAATTCAATCCATGCCTACTGTACAGCGCCATGACAAGTAAACATGTTTTTATTTCTCCTAAAATCTTAATTTAGAACTTAATTATCACCCCTGCTCTCCGACAAGCCAAGTCTCTATTTTCATTTTATGGATCTTTTTAATTGCATGCAAGGTGCACGGGGTACTAATTAAAATCAGAAATACATGCACGCTGGAACGGACATGGGCCTGCTTATCAACGCTTGAACAGCGGACGCAAGGGTTACGACCTGACCCCAAAACGGCCAGACTATTTTCTGAAATCAAGCAGACACACTTAATTTCCGTCGAATGAAACTGATTGGTCTTGATTTCATTTCATCCCTGGCAGGAAACACACACACCCACACACACACACACACACACACACACACACACACACTCACACACCTACACCTCTAACCCCTCTACCCCAGTGATAAATTCAGGATTTCAAGGGGCGTTAAATATATTTCTGCCATCGCCTGTTCCTTTGTGTGTGTGTGTGTGTGTGTGTGTGTGTGGATGCGGGGTGTACGGGCATAGGATTGTAGACACAAATTTTGGTAAATATGGGGTATAAATGTCATGTCTAACAAAGAAAATTTATGTAAATAAGGCATATTTCACATTGACCAGCGTTAATCAGGGGGGCATTTCATCAAAGGACTTGTCAGACATTTTATCCGACAAATTTGCTCTCAGCCAATGAGATGCAAGCATTGCAGTAGCTTATATCAGTTTGTCGGATAAAACGTCGGACAAATCTTTTCATGAAACGCCCCCTGGATGTAAGCTACACGAAAAGAGGGGGTTAATATAACCAAACACTGGGTTCCTTTCACCCTTATGGCGTAGACACGGGATGTGGGTGTCTGACCGAAATAGAGAAAGCGAGTAGATAAGGCACCTTTCATAAAGATCAAGGGGTATATTTTAGCCCCTTGGAAAAACTTTTTTTTTCATAGATTCTTAAAGAGGGCGATGACTTTATACTCTGTGGAGTAAAATATGTCGCAGTGAGTGCCCCCATTCCCGAAGGAGCACACACGTCTTGCAATAATAAACAATACCTTTCAACTTGTTACTATTGATGTTGTTTGGAAAATGTTGAGATCACATGAAGCCAATAATTGTATTCCCAAGACCAACATTCATGTATATTTAGCACAACCTCAAACTTTAGTAAATAAATCACAAATAGTTTATTTACAACTTTTGACATCCATTTGTTGTAGAGTCCATGTCAGGAGTAGAACCGGTGGTTGCAAGAGTCGTGTCCCCCTTTTTTATTTTACGTGTTTCTATCAGAAAGTGTTTTTGTTTTTTTTTTCAAATTTACCGACAGCCCCCTCCCGCTCAGTAGGCCTACTTACAAATTCCAAATCCCCATCTGCTTTAAAAAAATGGTTAGGTTGTTTAACATTTTTAAAAAGGTTATCCAAAGCTTATTTATGATGTGTTGAATTTGCAAAAAGAAAAAAAAAATATGAGCAATAATATAAGCTTTGAATAACTACAAGAAAACTCTTCAATGTCTAAGCTATGTATACACCTGGGCAATATATTTTTACTTGTTATCCAGATACTTCGGAATATGCACATTTTAGTCATAAAGTCATTACTATACTCTAAAGAAGAAAAAAATATTCCCTTTCGGAATTATGCCCTGTTTATTTTTCCTTTTTCCCCTCTTATTTTCTTCAGTATCTTGAGGGTTTGAATACCGTAATATATCAACAATGACACGTGGTGTACATGTTAGTTAATTTCAGGACCCAATTATTATATTTGATGTTACTGAATTTAAGTATTGACTGGTTATAAACACCTGTTGGTTGTTATAAACACCTGTTAGTTGTTCATTATGTAGGGGATCACAGCACACACGTCGGACACATTCGTGTCAGTAGAGCAGAGTTTTTAAAGCTTGATTCTTGCACGTATGAACTGTCAGACTTGACAAGGCCCTGAGAACTTAGGAGGACACAAATAATATACTTCAACAGCCATGAAGATCACAGACATCAAGGCTTTGGGAAGGCCTGGCATGTCACACTCCGCCCTCCTCATCAGTGGCGGATCCAGGAAGGGGCGCAGGGGACGCCCCCTCCCCCTTATAATTTGAAAACCGCTCATTGACTGTACATGTTAAAATCGGAACATTTCGGCGGCGCCCCCTATCGGGCCTGGAGCCCCCCCCCCTCCCTATCTTGAAATCCTGGATCCGTCACTGCTCATAGTTCATCCGACAATGACCCACCCCCCCCCCCCCCCCCCCCGGCGCCCCCAACAACACACACTTTACCTGTGAACTACAAAGATTTATTATATCAGATGACTTTTCCGACGATTACGAGACAATAATAAAGTCAAGAATATCGGAACGAGATTTTATGCTGTTGTTGTTTTGTCGATGTTGGTTTTTGGGGAGGGAGGGTGAAAATTGTCGGAGAGAGTCTAGACAGTTCTTTTCTATTTGCTAATTAAACACAATTAAATATCGAATAAAATTGACCGCGACTCTAGACGAGAGTAAGTCTCAATTTTTCCTATTTCGTGTATAAATTATAAACTCAATACCTATGTCAGAGAATTTTAATAACTTCGTCAACATTTAATGTTTCCTGTAGTTAGATAAAGAAGGAAGTTTGTATTGATTTTCTCATAAAAATTATTATAGATAATAGTAGATGCGATTTATAAAGCTCCTTAGAGTCTCATATGTAAACACTTTGCAATAAGGTCGTCAGATGCTTGTTAGTCTTTCCTGACACCCGTCCAATCCCAAAGGGATAATTTTTACATCCCTCAATTACATTGTATTAGAAATTATACTTTCATGACATTTATAGGTAATAGAAATGATTTGATAAACCTTGATATTTACCTCTTTACGATAAAATTATTAAATTGTTATAAACATTTTAATATCATTCCTGTTTACGGAGTATAAGCAATGATAAGGTAGGCTATACGTTTATTTTTACCGCAAAGGGTTTCGGAACTTATGACAAGTATACTGTATGCTTTATATTCACTTATATCTTATATCTTATATCAATTATATCTTATATTATGGCAACATTCGAATGCAATAGAGGGGTTGTCTTAGCAACATCGTACATCTCCTGACCATAGCAGCTCATCATCTCCTGGATCAACCTACCCCCATCATCATTAGGTTAGTCTCGATCGTCTGGTAAAGGGATTAATCCGTTGGGGTTATGGGTTTCCCCGAGGGATCTTCATCATGTGATATCAATCCGTCATCAAGAAAAATGATATTCTATATCATGTGATATCACTTGGATTCATATCATAATATCATGGCAGTATATCAGACGTATATATAATGAGATAGGCATATTGAAGGGATGGGAGAACATGCATTCGTGAAGGATAACGGGGTTGGCCTACAGACAAAAAATCGCCAACTTATGTCTCTGAAAATGAAAGAGAGAACATAACTTTATTTATGGGGGCATATTTTGTTGTACTACGGGTATGATAGGATTACCGTATAATATTATTAATCTTCAAATCCAAATTCAATTTGTAAATTAAATTGTTGAGCAACTCGTATAATTTAGGCCTATATATATATATATATATATATATATTATATATATATATATATATATATTATAATATATATATATATATATAACTAATATCTAGTATATATATATAATATATATATATATGTATATGTATATATACATATATATGTATAAAAAAAAATGGGCGAAAATGCATTACAACATTTTGTTTTTGGTTCATATATTATATGTATATATATATATATATTATATATATATGTATATATTATTAATTACTATGTTTAATTTTAAACGATAAAGACAACAAACTAATGTAGATAAAAGGAAGCCCCAAAAGTTCTAAAAATCGATTATAAAATGCTAAAAGGGGTATGAAATATGATGCAAAAATGCCGTGACCAGGATTCGAACTGGGTTATTGCGGCCACAACGCAATGTCCTAACCACTAGACGATCACGGCCTGATCGATTTTTCATTCGTTACTAAAGGCCTTAATTATGTTACCTATGCTTCTCTCTATCTCTCTCTCTCTTTCTCTCTATTTCTCTCTCTCTCTCCTCTTCATGTAATTTATATCATATTTATCTATCTATCTACCCGTCTTTGATTGCCAATCTATTAATATGAGGCATTTACTTTACATACTAATTTTCTTTTTGTTCACAATGATGTTAATAAATGGAATTCAAATTCAATTCAATCCAAAATACCATAATTCCCATATTATACTGACTTCGTATTATCATACACAATAAATTTATTTAACACATAAATATAAAAGCTATCCCCTCCCCCCCCATAAAAAAAAAAACTGCCGTGGCCAGGATTCGAATCTGGGTTATTGCGGCCACATCGCAATGTCCTAACCACTAGACGATCACGGCCTGAGTGATTACTCATTCGTTACTAAAAGCCTAGTATTATGATACCTCTGCTTGTGTCTCGCTGTGTGTACTCTCTCTTTCTTTCTCTTTCTCTCTCTCTCTCTCTCTCTCTCTAAGAGAGAGATCGTCAGATTGCTTGTTAGTCTTTCCTGACACCCGTCCAATCCCAAAGGGATATTTTACATCCTCAATTACATTGGTATAGAAATTATACTTTCATGACATTTATATGGTAATTAGAAATGATTGATAAACCTTGAATATAACCTTTCTTTAGCGATAAAATTATTAATTGTTTATAAACATTTAAATCATTCCTGTTACGGAGTATTAAAGCAATGATAAGGTAGGCTATACGTTTATTTTTACCGCAAAGGGTTTTGGAACTTATTGACAGTATACTGTATGCTTAATATCACTTATATCTTTATATCTATATCAAATTATATCTTATATTATGGCAACATTCGGAATGCAATAGAGGGGTTGTCTTAGCAACATCGTACATCTCCTGACCATAGCAGCTCATCATCTCCTGGATCAACCTAGCCCCCATCATCATTAGGTTAGTCTCGATCGTCTTGGTAAGGATTAATCCGTTGAGTTATGGGGTTTCCCGAGGGATCTCATCCATGTGATATCAATCCGTCATCAAGAAAAATGATATTCTTATATCATGTGAATCAGCTTGGATTCATATCATAAATATCATGGCCAGTATATCAGCGTATTAAATGAGATAGGCATATTGGAAGGGATGGGAGAACATGCATTCGTGAGGATAACGGGGTTGGCCTACAGACAAAAAATCGCCACTTTATGTCTCTGAAAATGAAAGAGAGAACAATAACTTTATTGTATGGGGGCATATTTTGTTGTAACTACGGGTAATGATTAGGGATTACCGTATAATATTTATAATCTTTCAAAATCCAAATTTCAATTTGTAAATTAAATTGTTGAGCAACTCGTAGTAATATATAGGCCTATATAATATATATATATATATATATAGTATATATATATATATATATATATATATATATATATATATATATATATAACTAATATCTATATATATATAAATATATAGGTATATATGTATATGTATATATACATATATATGTTAAAAAAAATGGGCGAAAATGCATTACATAACCAATTTTGTTTTTGGTTCATATATATATGTATATATATATATATATTATATATATATGTATAATTACTATAATTTACTATGGTTTAATTTTAAACGATAATGACACAAACTAATGGTAGATAAAAGGAAGCCCAAAAGTTCTAAAAATCGATTATAAAATGCTAAAAGGGGTTAATGAAAATATGATGCAAAAATGCCGTGACCAGGATTCGAACCTGGGGTTATTGCGGCCACAACGCCAATGTCCTAACCACTAGACGATCACGGCCTGATCGATTTTTTCATTCGTTTACTAAAGGCCTTAATATGTACCTATGCTTCTCTCTAATCTCTCTCTCTCTTTCTCTCTATTTCTCCTCTCTCTCTCCTCTTCATTAATTTATACATATTTATCTAATCTATCTACCCGTCTTTGATTGCCAATCTATTAATATGAGGCATTTACTTTACATTTACTAAATTTTCTTTTTGTTCACAATGATGTCTAAATGAATTCAAATTCGAATTCAATCCAAATACCATAATTCCCATAATTAACTACTTCAGTATTATCAATACACAATAAATTTTATTAACAATAAATATAAAAGCTATCCCCTCCCCCCCCCAAAAAAAAAAAACTGCCGTGGCCAGGGATTCGAATCTGGGTTATTGCGGCCACATCGCACAATGTCCTAACCACTGAGCGAGTCACGGCCTGAGTATTACTCATTCGTTACTAAAAGCTAGTATTATGATACCTCTGCTTGTGTCTCGCTGTGTGTTACTCTCTCTTCTTCTCTTTCTTCTCTCTCTAATCTCT
>CALNVZ010003428.1:39378316-39393787 GCA_940671915.1 Paracentrotus lividus
TAGAACCCGATATATCGCAGTGACCGCGCCCTCTACGTTACTACAATATTCTCACCCTGAGGCGAATTCGAATCTTGCTACTAGCGGTGCTCACCTATGGATTAGTCTTACTGTTGTGCGATCAGTACATGGTGCTATGATTCGCGCATTGTGATTTTTATGGAGACGTACTCTCGTCCAAATGAGTGCCAAGATTATGACGATATACCAGATAACACCACTATTTCTCGTCGTTTTAACGACTGTTCTGAATGCGCATCTGCTATGCATTGCGCGCGCCCAGAAGAGGAGGGACAGGATTGCTCGCCAATCATACATCGCCTTACTACCACGTGATTCAGCTGATGTTCCTGACGGCGGCAATGGCGGAACAGAACAGGTTCTCGGCGAGGTGTAAGAGTGCGATAAAATATAGGTGCAGTGGTAGAGCCAGCTATCTGGTGTGGCTGCCCTACCTTATAATAACCATAATTATTCTCTCAACGCAATGGACTTCTATCGCATTGGAAGAGTCATAATGTACTGGCTGATCTACTCAACCTTCTGGCTGAATCCTATTGTATTTGGTTTAGTGAGTAAGAGATACAGGAATGCAGTTAAATGTCTAATTCGTAACCATGGTAACATAGGACGGTTCCCATGGTAACCACACCCATAATATAGTTGGTCTTTCATGCAAGACGTAATCGCTTCGAAAAGTCTTTAATTTACTAAAGCCTATACTGGACGAATGCCGCGTTAATAGCTGTTTACCGAGGTACACCAAAGAAATAATAATAAAGATAAGAACACATATAAGTATTATAAACAATAATAATAATAATAGATATTAATGAATATCAATATCAATACAATAATTTTTTTAAATGATAAAAAAATTATACATTTTGCATAGCGCATAATACATGGGCATAATTTTATGTTCTCTTCACACAAGGAAAAGGGAACAGTTACGGAAATAGGCATTTAGCACACTTGCATATTTTTAAGGTATGTTACTGAAACAAGGAAGCATCGATAGTAGGCCATTCATTATCATTTTTTTATTGTTAATAATTCTTTCCTCTCTCGTACCCTCTGAGGGAAAAGTTTACAACAGAATCCCTTAGCGTGATTTTAGATGTTTCATTTAATTGTTTATTAAATGATATGATATAATTATTCTCATTATAATTGATACGTACAGTCTCAAACCAGAGTGCTCCTTTTCTTTCAGCAACTTCAGAGGCTCAACAGTATCGCACTCCTTTAAGGGCACGTTCACTGTAGCTGAACTTTCAGCAAAATATGGTCAAAAAATCGCGTGACGGCCATCTCCTTGGGATTTCGAAACCTGAGTCCCTGGATGAAAATCTCGCCTAGAATGAGCCACGTAGACCAAATTCACATTCAGTGAGTTAAGTAGCAAGGTGCGAGTTTGATTTCGTGCCATGAACTCTCTTCAACATTGACAATATATAATAATATATATGGCCACATGCTTTCATTAATTCAAGTTATGTTAGGGAGATCTTCCTTGGTTCTCTCTAGGTAACTAGTCCAAGGCGTACTCTTCCGTATATAGGTGAACACCAGTCGATATCCCATACCGACATTGAACATTTTTGTTGATAAACTAGTGGCTAAAAAACAGCTCTAGCAAGGTGCTGATTATTCTGCTTTCAAGTGCAAGTCACTATACGAGCACCCATTCAATGTGAAGATCCTTAGTTTGCGTCTAGGATAGTGAACCTTATCGCACTGTTGCTCAGTAACACTTAATATTTAAAGCGTCTCATATCTTGAAGGATATACAGTGCTCTGTCACGAATTTAAGAGCCAATGCCGTTCATAGGGTACTTAACACGATTATAAAAAACCTGTCCGTGAATGTTTAAACATATAAATTTCTTGTGGGTCTCACTACTCATATTTTTGTTTTTATTGCATTGACAAGAATAATGATTATGATGATGATCAGTCTAAGGGGCATGACGCACATCTCTATAAACATTGCGGGAGCTCGCATACCAGCAATACAAAGGTCTATCAAATCCGGGGGAAATTTCCGAGTTAAGAGTCTGAGACCGGCAAAGAACCTCCAACATATTTCTCTACATGTGGTGGGGGTGGAGCAGAACACAAGCCTTCACTATGAGCCCGACTGTTTCAACATGGTGTTGCATGGTTGTGAGCAGTACCTGAAATCTGTTTACCAGGACAGCAAAAGTGTTCTCTATAACTCTTCTGGCCCTTGACAACCTGTAATTGTAGATACGTTCTTCCGTGGTCAGCTTTCTCGCGCTGTATGGCTTCATTAGATATGTTCTTAGGGCAAAAGCATCGTCGCCCACAATGAAGTAAGGAACATCATGGCCCGAATTCACAAAGGAGGATTCTGCAAGACCCACGGGTCCACGGATCCACCAGTTTAGGATTAATCAACAGTATGTTGACCAAAATTATGACGTATTATGATTATGACGCTGTGGATCTGTGGATTCAGTCGAGTCCACCTTTGTGAATACCAAATTGAAAATCCTAGATCCAACCCTAGGTTAAACCCAGGGTTGAAACCATGGATTTTGCAGAATCCACCTTTGTGAATTCGGGCCCTTGTGTGTCATTGGGCAGGGGATCTGGACGTGGCCAACCCATGATGTCGTCGTTTTCTAGACCTTTCTTCAGATCGCTGTGGTTGTAGATTTGGGCATCTGATGCAGAGCCCTTTCCTGATACGTCAGCCCAAATGAACTTGTAGTCGGAAATGACCATAGCTAACAGTATTATACTAAAGAAACCCTTGTAATTGTATTATTCCGATCCTGAGTTGGGGGGGGGGGAGCTTTGCATGCCACATGTTTGCCATCAATGGCACCTACGGTGTGAGGAAAGTTCCAGTTCTGCAGCCAGTCATCAGCGATTCTCCGCCATTCTTCTTCGATGGTGGGGCAAGTCATCTGCTCATCGAGGTACGCCCCCTGTATGGCCTCACATACTTCTCTGACAACTTTGCTTATGGTGTTGTGTGGCACCCTCCAGGCATACTGCATTTCCCTGTATTTTGTACCAGAGGAAAGGTGGCGCATTGTTAGTGCCACCTTGAGACCAGGTTCCAAGTTAGGTCTGAAGTTGATCAGTTTCTTGGTCAGTCTGGGAGTGAGCCAGTCCACCAATTCGTCAAACATGGCTGGGGGCATTCTCATAAAGTTGTGAAAGGCACGAGGATCTTCATTACTCAGGTCGACCATCAGCTTATTGTACATGCCCAGGTCCAGTCTTCTACCAATCCATGCTCTCGATGAATAGCTCTTTGATTTCTTCTTCGCCTCCTTCTCCGCCTCTGGAGCAATTGCTGGACTTGGAAAAGTTGATTGTTATTTTGTTGGATGGCAGCAACTATTCCACCTCTTTGGGGATCCATGACTGCATCAAAATTCTGTACTTCTCCACATGCAGCTGCACTGGCAATGACTGGCACATGTCAATTTCTGCCACATCATAATGTGATGCATCAGTAGCGGACGCAGACCGATGTCATACAATGAATTTATCGGGCCCATGAGTAAACATAATAGTAGGCATAGCACATGAAATTTCCATATACCATTAGTATGATTTAAAATGGTTTAATATCAAAGATCTCAGTGAAAGATGCATTCTGGTGAAAAAATCTTTCAAATTGGACATTGCATTCCAGAGTTATCGAAAAAAATAATTTCTTGAAAATGGTCCAAAACCTGCCAAAATCCGCCATTTTGGCCTAAAAATATTAATTAAGGTATTTTGGACACTTCTGTCTTAAATACAGAATACATTATATGGATGGAAATTACATATTTCAGTACAACTTTGGCAACTCTCTATGTATTGCAAATATCAGACACTTCATACACTTTAAAAAAAAATATGGATGGTCAAAAACCAGTCTTAGACGTAAAATTGACGACTGCAACTAAAACAATGTCGAAAAATAGTCTAAGTCCAGCTAATTAATATGCATAAATGACATAACTCAAATTCTGTAAGTGCTAAAGTGATAAAATTTGGTACAGTGGTCACTTTCCCCAAGTTTTATATTTTTAAATAAGATTTTTTAATTTGTCTCATTAAATATGCAAATTAGATGATTAATTAGTCTAATTATAATTATGCAAATTAGGCACAATTATTTTTTAACATTTTTTTTTGTCAGAATTTTTTTTCAATATACCATTTATAAGTTTTTTAATATTTGAATATAATTACAAACCGGTATCTATCAATAAGCCAGAGTTTCAATGGAAATATGCAATCAGTATTACTTCAGATCTCATATGACCATCTCATTAAATATGCGTAAACGTTAAAGCGCTCTCAAATACCATCAAATTGGCGTATCACAACAAAACGTGATCAGTATATTGCCTGACTAAATGGCAATGTAGAGCAGTTGACATAAAAGATAATTAGGTCTTTATATATACTCTATATCTGCTAAAGGCAACACCATATATTGCCTAATTAAATATGCATAAAATATTTTCAGAAATGTGACGTTGGTACAAAATGGTACATGATAATAACGCAAATGCATACAATCTTTCAGAACAACGACTTGAATTTCAAAATTACAGTCTCAAACATAAATTTACTACAAAGTCATTTTTTCAACACTATTTTCAAGAGATTATCGTCCCACTCTTCCTTCAAAGGATACAAAAACAACTGATCATAAGGAGGGTCATGCATAATAATACAGTGTAAAATGTGTATCCCTTTTCAGGATATGGTTTATATCTTCTTTCATTAATATCTTGGACATTATACGCTTGTGATTTACCATGAACGATAATCAAAAGTATACCAAAGTATATAGTAGTGAAAATGAGTAAGAAATTATGTATATCCGTTTTACGCACTATCCAACTCCGCCGCCAAGCCGCAATACCCCGTCAGTTGCGGATATCAGCGGATATTCAGCGCATGGATTAAGTATATATTGTGGATGAATTGCGTATAAATGGCACGATTTTCCGTTCCCAGGATTTTTGAGCTGCTCAAAAATCCTGGGAACGGAAAATGTGCCTTTGCGGATAATCGCGGACTCGTGCGGATGTCGGCCAACTGAAACAAGCATGTTTTACGAATACCGCGGATATTTAGCGAATGCAAACCAATTTTGTCCGCAATTCATACGTAAATCGTCCTAAACGCCACTGGGACCGGGCCTTAACCACTAGACGATCACGGACTGAGTGATTATTCATTTGTTACTAAAGGCCTATTACGATACCTCTGCTTCTGTCTCGCTGTGCATGTGTTTCGCTCTTCACTCTCTCCTCACTCTCTCCTCTCTCTCTCTCTCTCTCTCTCTCTCTCTCTCTCTCTCTCCTCACTCTCTTTGAGCTCTCTCCGTCTGTCTTTATCTGTTTGTATGTATCTAAATTATATATCCATACTTCAATCGCCCTACTTTTACCCCCATACAAAAATCAGAATTGTAAATAATGATAATAATAATATAATAATAATAATATAATATACAATATATAATAATAATAATAATAATTAATACATAATAATAATAATAATAATAGTAATAATAATGATAATAATAACAATAATAATAATGATAATAATAATAATAATATAATAATAATAATAACAATAATAATAATTAATAATAATATAATAATATATAATAACAAATAAATGAAATAATAATATATAATAATAAACAATAATAACAATAATAATAATAATAATAATAATAAGAGAAGATTAAAAATAATAATAATAATAATAATAATATAATAATAATAATACAATAATACAATAATAATAATAATAATAATAATAATAATAATAATAATGATAATAAGAAGAATAATAATAATAATAATAATAACAATAATAATATATAATAAATAAATCAATCATTATAAAATTTGATTAATTTATGATAGATTTGTAGAAAAAAATAATTAATTAAAAAAAATGCCGTGACCAGGATTCGAACCTGGGTTATTGCGGCCCAAAGATGTCCTAACCACTAGACGATCACGGCCTGAGTGATTATTCATTTGTTACTAAAGGCCTATTACGATACCTCTGCTTCTGTCTCGCTGTGTGTTTCAAGGTCAGCTTCCAAGCTGGGAAGTTCTGTTGATAATTTACTTATAAAGGGTTAATTAGTAATACAGGAGATGCATGGCGCTTTGCTGGAATGATTTTGAATACATTACGATTTTAGAGTACAAATTTTAAAAATACATTCACTTTTTATTTTGGTAAATCTGATCCAGAAATGGTTGTGTATAACCTATCCTAACCTTGTCTGAATTGATATTGGCGTCGACTGTTTTACTTCAACTGCCAGCACACACGTAATCCATTAGGAATTAGATTTGCTCGTATATACACAACGCAAACTGAATGTACTTTATATATATATATATATATATACATATATATATATTTTTTTTACTTTATGCGTTCGCCGGTGTGAAGGAGCTGATTAGCCTTTCGCTGAGTTTACGTACCTATCGGAAAAACAATAAATTTTGCCAGAATTTATTAATGAATGTCACACAATTTCTCACATAATACGAGACTTCTTTTAGTAATATTCGGAAGAATTTCTTTGCATCTCCATTCTAACATATCCCTTTAATATTGTTTCCTCATTGGCATATTGAAAATATGCACGGTCTTACCATGCTCAACCAAACGCCTTATCAAGTACGTCTACTTTCGCATTAAAGGGTTCAGTTATACAGTATAATGGACAATCAAAACCCTCTTCATTGCAAAGTATTATTCGCATATACTTTTTACCATATCCAAAGTTACCATTATTTAAGCTATGAAACTTAACTAAAGCAATTACGATTAGTATTCGTTTTCTTCTTCTTATTTTTTCTTTAGTAACACATTTTAAAATTGATACAGGTTATGGCTGCTTATCTAACAATGAAAACCTTTGGTTTAAAGTGGCGGAAAACAATACTTTAGCATTGCTATTGAAATCTATTTTTAAATGAAGAAGATAGGTAATAAAAATGTTCTGTCTCAGGTTCATGTTTCGATACGTAAAAAAACAACAAAACAAAATTAAAACGTGCGCATTATAGATCGTAGATGTGTGCATAATTTTATAATGAAGTGATATTCCTTCTGTTTTGGCATTGAGCCGAGACAAGTGGAATAAGAAAGATCTCAGAAAATGGTTTCTCCTTAAACCTGTGCAAATTGCAAATGCATTACACCTCATGAAACCAGGATTCTCTCGATACATGTGATTTAAGACGGAGCAGGCTTAATTCTTCACCTTTGTTCATAAGTAACAGTATTTAATCCACAACATGGGCGTCTTCAATATGTCTGTATCGAGGATTGCATTGATTGAAAATTCGACCGAAAAAGAAGGAGGTCATAGTATTATTTTAATCGTTACCATTTTCGGAGAATGTGTTGGTTTTGCTCCTTGCGGTGATTCTTAACTCTTGTCATCTTATTGTACTTGCTACAACACTCCTTGTTCACCGTCAATCTCCAATGGTGCCTTCGAGTGTTGGCAGTCTTTGCATTTGGTGGATCAACTTGCTACGGAATGCAAGTCTTCTTTTATTTCAACCAAGAAACTTATAGCTGATTCTATAGTGAATATGTAACGTAGTTTCCGGTGTTTGTGTCCTGTTAGTTCTTTGGTCTCAGTTGACACTTTTTTGTGACGACCATAGACCGATATATCGCAGTGACCCGCCCTCTACGTTACTACAATATTCTCACCCTGAGGCGAATTCGAATCTTGCTACTAGCGGTGCTCCCTATGGATTAGTCTTAACTGTTGTGCGATCAGTACATGGTGCTATGATTGCGCATTGTGATTTTTATGGAGACGTACTCTTCGTCCCAATGAGTGCCAAGATTATGACGATATACCAGATAACACCACTATTTCTCGTCGTTTTAACGACTGTTCTGAATGCGCATCTGCTATGCATTGCGCGCGCACAGAAGAGGAGGGACAGGATTGCTCGCCAATCATACATCGCCTTACTACCACGTGATTCAGCTGATGTTCCTGACGGCGCAATGGCGGAACAGAACAGCTTCTCGGCGAGGTGTAAGAGTGCGATAACTATAGGTGCAGTGGTAGGAGCCAGCTATCTGGTGTGGCTGCCCTACCTTATAATAACCATAATTATTCTCTCAACGCAATGGACTTTCTATCGCATTGGAAGAGTCATAATGTACTGGCTGATCTACTCAACCTTCTGGCTGAATCCTATTGTATTTGGTTTAGTGAGTAAGAGATACAGGAATGCAGTAAAATGTCTAATTCGTAACCATGGTAACATAGGACGTTCCCATGGTAACACACCCATAATATAGTTGGTCTTCATGCAAGACGTAATCGCTTCGAAAAGTCTTTAATTTACTAAAGCCTATACTGGACGAATGACCGCGTTAATAGCTGTTTACCGAGGTACACAAGAAATAATAATAAAGATAAGAACAATAATAGTAATTATAAACAATAATAATAATAATGATATTAATGAATATAATATCAATAACAATAATTTTTTTAAATGATAAAAAAATTATACATTTTTGCATAGCGCATAATACAGTGGCATAATTTTATGTCTCTCACACCAGGAAAAAGGGAACAGTTACCGGAAATGGCATTTAGCACACTTGATATTTTTAAGTATGTTACTGAACAAGGAAGCATGATAGTAGGCATCATATCATTTTTATTGTTATAATTTTTTTTTCTCGTAGGCCTCGAGGGAAATTTAACAGAATCCCCTTAGCGTGATTTTATGTTTCATTTAATTGTTATAAATATTGATATAATTATTCTCATTATAATTGATACGTACAGTCTAAAAACCGAAGTGCTCTTTTTTTTTAGCACTTCAGAGGCTCAAGTATCTGTGTTTGCCGTTCAGCTGGTGTAGCTGAACTTCAGCAAATGGTCAAAAATGCTGTGAGACGGCTTCGTTTGTGTGATCTCGAGTTTACCTGGGTCCGCTGGCATGAGAAGCGCTTCGAGCACGTTAGAAGTGCGCATTCCAATCTCATGTTGCTAGCACAGATCATATTGTTTCGTGATGAACTTTCTTCAGTTGACATAATTATCTATTATGGCATGCTTTCATAGGATTCAAGTAAGTTTATGGTGGAGATAGAAGAAAAAAGTTTTCTTTGCCGTGGTCTATTGGTACTCAGGCGGTATCTTTTATCCGTATATAGTGAACCAGGTTCGATCTTACCATACCGACATTTGAACATTTTTGGGTTGATAAACTAGTGTCTAAACAACAGCTTCTGCAAGTGCTTTCATCTCTTCAAAGTGCAGTCTATAACGAGCACCCATGACATTAACACTTTAGTTTTTAGAGTGTAACTATATGCATCTGTGCTCAGTACTGATATATTTTTAAAGCTTGTCTGGTTGAAGGTTACCAGTGTTCAAATCTTATGAGCCAATGCCGGTGTTTAAGTGGTTCTGTAACGATATGGCCTGTCGGAATGTCTTCAAACAATAAATTTTTGGGGTCTCATACTCATATTTTTTTGGTTTTTATTGATTGAAGCATAGGATAATGATTATGAATGGATTATCATCTAGGGCATTGACGCACTCCAATGCTTCTATAAACAGCGGGAACGTCGACTACCATCAACTGATGCAAGGTCGTGAGTCTAAATCAGACTGTTTTGGCGAGGAAATGTTCCTGGTTAGTGAGACGTCTAGTGAAACGCGGCAAAGACCTCTCCAGTACATATTTCTCTACAATGGTGGTGTGACACGTTAGAGAGGTCCTCGACGGGTATGTTAACTTGCTACAGTTGATGTTGAAAGAACGGATGTCAGATGCTTTCTCAATAAAATGGATGTGATTTTGGTATACTTTTAGCTGGTAATTAAATTTAATATTAATGACACATCTAAGGATAATAATCATAAGTCGTTTTTCGTTCATTTAAAAGCCAGTATAGCGAACCAGCAGCCTGCATTGTACCACAGTCAATGTCATCGACTCCTGACCTGTTTATATCAGATTAGTCTAATCTAATACTATAAAGGCCACTCCATGATATGGCACCATCGCTTTCTCAATAATCTACTCAATGAATAGTAAGTTATCATAGCAAAAGTGCTTTTCTCTCCTTCAAAGCATTGAGTCTCCTTGAGTGTTATACTGAAGATCGACAGCTATAGCTAACAAGGCCTGGTTGAGCATGGGAGGAGCTCAACATCCGTGCGGGTCAGTTATTATTATCATTACTATTATAAATTTGATCGTTGATAATGGTCTGATTGTAAATAAGTTTTATTTGATGTTAACGTGCTATGATATTTGAAAAAAGTATGATAATGAGATAATAGTAGGTGAAATATCAATCTGTCCCGCGAATGATCTTCTGTTTAGCAATATTTATGCAGATATTGAGATACGCAGGTATGACACAACTACAAGAAAAGTAAACGTGGTTAATATGCGAGATGATCTGGGTTTTCCCTCTCCCATTGTAGTCTAGGTCTATTATTAGTAAATACCGCTTGAACGTGGTGTAAGTCTCGGGACATGCGTGGCGCCGCTTTCATAAGTTCATCCCTCAGCTATGTGTTTTTATTGCTTCAACTATTTCACTGGAGGCTCACTTAAACATCCCTCAGCATGTCCTACCTATCCTGTGTCAAGTTTATTCGTGATTGTAACAATTTTAAATCACCTATTACCTCCCTTTGGGTGGGACTAGCGATTTTCGCACGAATTTCAGAGGGGTGATTAATGCTTCACGGACCCGCTTTCCGTCAGTGATTAAGTGCACGTTTTTAGTCCGTCTAGGATTGATGAATTTCGAGATGGGGTGGAGCGATTATAGATTGTCTTTGCACTCTGTGATATTGAGTCTCTTGGGTGACAGTGAGGGCAAGGGGGTATGGCAAAGAAGACAATGACTTGCATAAGAATGCGGCTTTAGATTTAATGGAGGCCAAGTGGTCAGAGAATGGATAAAGTTTGTGAGTTAACCATGGGGGCATTTCATCAAAGGATTTGTCGGGGATGTATTTCATTCCACAAATTTGCCTCTCAGCCAATCAAAATGCAAGCATTTGTCAGCTAGCTTATACAGTTTGTTCAAGATAAACGTCGGCACAAGTCCTTTTCATGAAGACGCCCCAGTGTTTTTGAAATAGTGAGAAGCAGGGTACAGGGCCTATATTGGAATTCAGAGCTACAATCAAGAGGTAGTCCCCAGCAAACACAGAACGTTTTCCGACGTTTTCTAAAGCGTTTTTTCTAGGTTGGCTCTGTATCGTTCTTCGTGCTAGATAGAATCGTTAATAGTTTGGACTCTTTTTAATGTCAAACTAGTTTAGGTTTTTGCGACGTTTAATAAAAACGTTTTTTTTTTGACGTTTAAAATTTGAAACATGTTTGATTAGGGTGACGTTTACAAAACGTTTATTGTTATATAGACCTTTAAACGTTGTGTGGAACGTTTTGTACGCATAGCGTTTACAAGAAGTTTTATATACGTCAGTTCAATAAAATCGATCAACTTAGAAAAATACTTAGAAGTGATTGGCCCTATGTTTTCTATGTGCAACTAATGAAAACATAATAAAAACACAGATCAATAAATAGTATGGCGATTTTATATTGAAAGCGAGATTGTGTTTGTTTCGATTATATATGGGTATATATATGCGATTCACTTAAAAAAAAAATAATAGTAATAGCATAACAATAAAATATTTTTTAATGATTTTACAGTACTCAATTTTATTAACCGGTAATTTCAAATCATTTCATATAGATGATCTTTAGCACACTCAGCGAACGAGGCTGCGCGCGAGGAGCGCGGTAGGGATTTGATCGATGACGTCATCTCACATGAAGAACTACAGAGGCCATCGTATCGTCGGCTGTCGCGGTGGGGTTATGAGGTTGTGCTGGTCGCACGAACAGAGATTAGCTGTAAGAGGTAAATAGGATCGATAGAATGAGCAAAGCTGCTGATTTGCTAGGATCGACCTATACAGCATATGCATAGGTGTGAGTGTGGAATGCGGATTTGGGTCTATTCGTACGAAAGTGATTCAGGATGACTTCATTCGGGGATCTTGAGTTATGTACTAGAAACACATCATTCTAAGAAACTTTTCTTAAACTTGCATAGAGCGTGGCGGTATAACTTAAGGGAAAGGTGTTGTAGAATTGTGAGGGTATGGCTATTGCGTGATTTGATTTCTGTCTGGAGGAAGCTATTTATTCTATACTTTCTCGTTACGCTTGAGATGAGATGGTAGTGAAATGGGATTGTTTATGAATATCGTGTGATGGATGGGTGAAGAATTAGGGGTGCATGGTGGTTAAGAACTGTTTACCGGAGTTGCAAGACGAACTACAGCAAATTGTATAGTGGCATTGGTTGCAATCTCATAGATTGGTGGCACATGTCCTCAAAGACGTGACATTGTTCCGACAGAGTTGACGTGTTGTTGATGACTGACATATATGTAAGGGGACAATTGGAGTACTTGACTAAAACCAACAATAAACTAATGGGTGGCATGGTCACTTGTCATTACAGCTAGACAAAACGTGAGGGTTTATGAGAACTAAGGTTTGAGACACTAATTTGTAGAACTAGGGTTGTGATAATGATCTGTTCGGATGTCTTTTCTTGGTCGGCGCAGACGTCCTACCAGTACGTCCTCGCGATACTATATCCCACGAAGCCTAATGCCGCGGCGATTGTCATGTCACGGCAGCGCGGAGAGCGGGGGGGGGGGACGGAAGAGCCCGGTCAAAAGTGAAAAAATGATACCACGTATGCTTTGCGTTATCAGGAAAATTCGCGCAGGGATAACTTCTTCGCGATCGATTAATGTAGAACTAGGATGGTGAGAGAATACCTTGGGCGGAGCTGCGATGCGCTCAGAGCGGAGCCATTTGCATTGATTCTGAGACATAAAATGTGGTAGCAATCTTATTTGACATAGCATTTTACGGCTCATTGATATTATGAAGTTACTACGCGTAGATGTCCTATAAAGATGCGTTTTGTAAAAATGGAAGGGGTACGATCCCACCATTAAAAATGCGTAGGGAGGGGGGACGACGTCCACCTCCGCTCTTCCCCGGCGCGCCGGTTCTCCCCGGGATCGCCCTGCGAATGGTCTCGCGACAGGAAAAATATATATAGTGTTGATAGTCTTGTCGAAATGAGAGAGGAAGTCGGAAGATCAGAGACTTCCGAGTAAAGTCTGACAAACTATAAGAAAACACTTCAGAAATTTGGTAGTGAATTATATTTGTATTGTTTTCGTGGTGTTACCGAATGCTCATCATCTGGTGGCTCTGTAAAAAGGAAGTGGAAAATATCATGACGGGCGAATAGTGTTAAATGAAGTCGGTTTTTCGCGGCGGGAGTGATTCTTTGTAGGTTGTGGTCGCGGGTTACGATATTTTTTTTTTCGCCGGACATACAATTACGGCACGTCCACGCTCGGATCTTCCCCTCTTCCGTTTACCCGGTCCGGCCCTTAAGCAGCCGCATGGTTTGTTTGTGGAGGTCTGTGTCACGCGTGGGGTCAGTTGTGTTGTGTGTATGTGACTCTCGAGAGTTGGTTTTTTGTTTTCGTTTTTGTGTAGCGATTAATTCGACGAACTAAACTCCATCTTTAAGCTGACACCAGCCGTGGTTCGATGCGCCACACAACCTGCTGTAATGTAAGCTGTTCTCGATTCGGGTCGTAAGGAGGGTCGGTAGCCGAAGAGGCTCCAGGGCATTTGCGAACACGAAGGTGGGTCACCATCTAACATCGTGGGTGGGGGGGGGTTGAATGCTAGGTAGGGTGAAAAGCTACTTAGTTGGCTATGACTGTGACGCTAATGTCTGGATGCACAATGTATGATGTGTGAATCTCAGCATTTTTTTTTAGGACTTGAGGCGATACTGTTTGTTCCTGATGGGAAATTAAAGAAGACCTGTCGCCTATGTATAACTAGAAGTGTTGGTGTCCGACATCAGGAGAACATAGAGGCATACAAAAGAGGTGCCCGTGGAAATCATGTTAGATGTCGTGTCTGTAGTACAGTATTTTAGGTTATTTAGATCTTGACGGGCGTAAGATGTATTTGCTAATGCCTTAAAATTGTGAAAGAAAGAATGTATGGTTTAAGATGTGGTTTGGTGATATTGCATTAATGTGGAAACAATGAGCTGGGGGGGGAGTGGCAAGTCAATCTGAGTTTATTAACGTGCGTGCTGGTACTAGTTTTTGGGAAACTAACTAGTTGAATACAACTTTAAGACGCTTTAGAAACTAATTTTGAGACGAGTTCTGTGTGAGATGTGTATGTGATGGCTGGGGGAGAGTACGAGAGATCGCGGGGAGACGTCTCGCGAACGGGTGATGATATGCACCGGCTTATTTAGCGTTACTAGCGGAAATTTCTGCTCAGTGGTTTTAGTTTTGACAATAAGTAAAGTGGTGTTTAAGAAAGTACGTTTTACAAAGACGACGAACAGATAATACGATGTACTCTAAGAATAGTTTTCATTTCTACAAAAATTATTTAATATCTTTTCTTATTGAACTGGGTAACAAGGTTTTGATTTCAATAAAAAGAGCGCAGGAGATCCGGAGCAATCTATTTACGTCGTTTTTATTTTCTTATTGTCCTTGATAGGCTAAGCCTATGCCACTCATTAAAACGTGATACAGAGAAATTTCTAAATACATTCGTGAGGCGCAAATAGATTTATTAAAAATTTTTTGCCAGAGGGCATATCTCTATCATATTCTAATACTTATTCAAAGAATGTAAGCAAGAATGCATTAGAGCCCTGTACAAGACGTATATGCATTTAGTCTACTAGGACGCTTTATTATTATGGTTTATAAATTTCCACAGAGTTCGTTTAGATCAAAAATGACCCGCCTTATTATGAGTAAGAGGTACAGCCGAGTTGCATTCAAGACGCATGCAAAGACATACGGAATAAACCTCCAAAAGGGTTGTTCAAAATAGTTTTGGTGTTCTAACTAATTTAGCGCCAGGATGTGGTCAAATCCTTTTGGTTCTTAAGAGGCGGGACTTTTTTTCTTAAATCGCATCTAGAAAGAGCATGAGCGATTTTCATGTTATTTGACGAATGATATAAACAACTAACCAAATTCAGCTTCTATTTTTTTTTGCAGAAGATTGAACATCGCGGTTATAGCGATTGCCTTCGATCATGGCGGGCGTGACAGGACAGAGTAGATTGTTCTCTGTAATATGTCCTGATATGCAGCCTCTCTCATTGGTCAATCGTTTCACCTTTGTAAAAGTGGTTGGCTAGGGATTCGGTGAGTACAGCGGCGTGACAGAGGTGTTCTTATTTTTTCTGGCGCGGGTATCAAAAGGAAGCTCATAACTTCGCTCAGGGACGTTTTCTCTTGATTTTTGATTTCCAAGGACGCATCAA
>CALNVZ010003428.1:39393887-39469641 GCA_940671915.1 Paracentrotus lividus
CCCAGAAGATGACCATTTTCGTCATTTTTTCTTATTTTTGGGGCCCCTTTTTGTTTACGCGATCCACCAAGGCGCCCTCAGTCCGACTCCAATGAAACACGTCTGAGTTTTTATTGTTCTTTAAGTTAAATCTAGTTATATGGTGACAGGCTAATCTCGTTTGTCTAGGGAAGGAGTCAAAATTTATTTTGATTGGGGTTAAACATTGATTTTATTCATTTTTAAACCATGGAAATTTCTGTCTTCCCTAAAATGTATTGTAAAATATCAGCCAAACATAAATCAAAATAAAATATCATCAATAGTTACGATTTACAACCTTGTTATCAAGGCTAAAAAGAAAATTAGGGGAAAATGATGATAATTAAGGGTTAGATGTTGTTTTTTATTTCTTTTGTTTTTATCATAAAGGTGGAATAAAATATTCCGAATTTTCACCCGTCACACTTTTTATTTCAACCCCTCCCCTAGACAAGAGGCCCAAGTCTTTCCTCGTAAATCTAGATTTAACTTAAAAAACAGTATAAACAGTACACCTCAGACGCGTTTCCTGGGGGTAGGACTGAGGGGGGCTTGATCGGCCGGGTAAACGAAAAAGGGCTCCAAAATGAGAAAAAATGACAAAAATGGGCATCATAGGGGTTGACAAAACTTTTTTTGGAAAAGAAATCTCCTTGAATGGTTAGGGGAATGTTCAAAATATAGCCAGGGTCTCAAAAAGTAAAAGCAGGGACAATCATATTCAAGAAATTAAAGCCGGAGCAAAATCATGTCGCAACAGCAGAAAAAAAAATGTTCCACCTTTATAACGGACAGTGTACATAGAGATACGGCATGTCCGTATTATTATCATGAAATTGCTTCTTCTTTTTTCGCAAAGACGCACATTTCTACACTGACTTTACATCTAGATAAGACGGCAGCTAGGTGACTTTCAATTAAACTAACGTGGTACTATTATCTGAATATTGGAAATCATGAATGGGGTAGAACCCCACATTTAACAACCGTATGTCGGTGTATATCTCCTTAATGAGGTCCCTACAGGCGGGGGCGCCCAAAATATTGCCTCTGCTTCTTTTACCAAAAAAATAAAAATAAATAAAAAAGAAGTTTGATGCCAAAACAGAGAATATTGAATTACATTTACATTTGTGCTATTTTGCAATAAAATTGAAATCGGTTAAATTGAAGATTTTAATGAACAAAATATTATTATTTTTTTTTTCAAATGACAAATTATTATCATTATTATCGTTTCATGGCCTTCGTTCTCTCATGAAATGTTGGTCTTGTAAGATCCTTTTATTTTTCAATTCCAATTTTTGGGCAGATTTTTTAGGAGAAAACATTTAAAGGGAGATTTGAATAGAAAATCGGCCTCTTTGGTATTCCGTTTCATCATGTTCATGGACCTTCGATCAAGTTGGCAGACCCGGGAAGAGTATAGGGTTGCGATTTTGTTTTCATTTTCTTTTGGCATGTTTGGGGTCATTTTTTAAGTGTTGGGTATATAATACTGATTGGGTCAAGGGTTTAAGTTGGACATTTGACTCAAGTGTTTATGTACAGATTGACGTGTACAAGGGAAACAACATATTTTTCATCATGACATTAATAAGCCTTGTACACTTTGTGAGAAAGGAGGTAAGGCATTTTGGCAAGATTCTTAAAAATAATAATTATTTTATTATCCTAAGCACATGGCTTTATAGAAAACATTTGCAAACAGGAAATTTCTCTTTTAAACACTCATTAACACTTATTTTAAGTTCGGGTAATGGAGTTTATGAGAAGAGATAAATTGGCTGAAATTGATTCTGAAATGTTTATCATATACTCGATTAGTTGTCTAAACGAGCAAAAGTATAAACAGACTTTGATAATTTGCTGGAAATCATTATTAGAAACCACAACTCTCATTGAGATGGAACATTTGCTCATTGCTCAACTTTTAACATGAAATAGGGTTTGTAAGTCCAAAAATTAAAAAGGTTCGTTATTTCGAAGGTTCGTTTATTCCGAAGGTTCGTTTATCCGAAGTTTCGTTGGTCCGAAAGGATATTGGGTTCATAATTCCAAATATGAAATAAGGTTCGTTATTCCGAAGATTCGTTTATCCGAAGTTTTGTTCGCCCGAAAGGAAAATTGGTTCATATTTCCAAATATGAAATAGGGTTCATTATTCCGAAGGTTCGTTGGCCTGCAAATGTGATAGGGTTCGTAAGTCTTATTACACTTCCGACCATACTTCTTACTGATGTTCATTTTCAGACCAACAAACTTTTGAACAAATGAATCTTCGGAATAACGAGCAGTATTTGAGTTTTGGACCAACAAACTCCATTCCGTTTTCGGAACAACAAGTCTTCGGACAAATACTTCATAATCATGTGCGGACAAACGAACCTTCGGAACAATAAACCCTATTTCGTTATCAGACAAACGAGCGTTCGGAACAACGAGCTGTAACCGAAAGAATTAGATGTAATTTTTTAGGACTCTTTTATAATTCAAACTTATCTTCAAGACCGGACCTATTGATATGACGAAATATGACAGCTGGCTGTGAATATTTGTGACCGCAAACGAAGCATGAAATAAAAACACTCAGAAAGTCATGCAAACTGGTCAAAGTATCGTCCAAACAATAATTCTTCATTTTCAAACAGCTGGACATAACGTTTCAATGTCAAGTTCTTTTGATTTCTATGATAGTGAATTGCCCTTTCCTCTATGTAGGAATGTTTTTTGTTTTCATTGAACTTTGTAGTTTCGAAAGTTCCTCTGTAATAAATGCAAGGAAACTTTGGTCAAATGTGGGAATGAAGATAAAACAATATATTACAAATGGTTCTATTGATGGTGCATTCTGACTAGAATGAAGCCTTTGTTGAAAGTCTCAGTGGACTGGACAATATAATAAAAACCAATATACAATTTATATCATAAAATAGGTCTACAGCAGGCGTTGTTGCCTAGATTACTACCCTTCCTCGTCTCGAAATAATGTTTGTATACATTTTCCTGTGAATATAACATGGTATGATGCTCTTGTTCTCTCGTTATTGACCTTGTTTGTGAATCAGGAAAGTTTTTTTTTCTTCTGATGAACCTTATTTTCCTAATGTTGTCATTGTTTTCCTTGGTAATAATTTCATAACGGAATATTAATGGGCAGAACATTAATTTATCACAATATTACATTACAATAAACGTATACACATGAGAGCAGATAATACAGTTTGACTCGCCAAATTCTCGATATTAATTTCTTGTCCATTGCAGTTGACGACGGGAACGACAGGCAATAAACTTCAAATTCGGAAATGGGGTTAAAGAAATACTTTTGATATTATATGAATTTATACCAATTACTGGGAGAAAACAGGGGAACCCCTCTCAACGGTAAACCCTAATATAAAAAATGAGATACAGGTGTTGGCTCAGTGGATGGAGCGACCGCCTCATAATCGATAATTGGAAGGTCATGGGTTCGATCCCGGCCACGTAATATACCAAAAGACGTAAAAAAAGAATGGGAGTTGCTGGTACCATGTTTGGCGTTCAACAAGAAAGGGACAGAGCAACGTCGATGGACCACGTCGATCCGGCGCTGCTCAGTGGCTGACGGGACCGCAATAAATCATTTTACCAATTCGGACATTTTGGAGCGTTGGAGTTGACAATGAATTGCATTTTTAGCCTATTTAATAACAGTCGTTGCGTATTATATTCACATTCAAAGATGGATATCACAACTTCATACATACATGCCGTGTTTCGAAGCTTGCATTATTAGAGGTACGAGTCCTTATTCACACAAAATTCAAATATGTATATATATCATATTTTTCAAGAATAGGGTTGCTCAAATAAAGTATACATTTTGAAATATGACCGGGAAACCGAAAGCTCTATACCTGATTGACGGCAAACTCAAACTTTCTCATCCAACTTTCAAGGTCTGCATATGAAAATCACACATCCTTTCTAAATACTAATATGTGAAAACTATTTTCAAATTCATCATGATCAATTTTTTGACATTGGATTCAAAAATCGAAATAATGCTACAAATTTTTTAAATCTACACATCGTGTCGATCTCATTGGCGATTCTTACCCCATTCAGCGTGACTGCATTCGCGTCTTGTGAGAGCAAGTAGGGCGTTATTTCATACATTAATACACACCAATGCCCTTTTAACTCTTAGTAAGACGTGGGAGCATAGATAGGAAATGAGTAACGTGATCAGGGATGTGGGGATTATTATTAAAGATTTCCGATTTGCAGAAAGTGGAAAGCACTTTTCCTGTCATTAATAGCATGAATAATGACATAGATTGGTATCACCTCTTCCCATTAATGATATATGGCCACTGTATATCATACCAAGGATACTACGAAGACAGGTGTATTTATGTGGCTATTCATCCAGGGGCACCATGGCTTAGAATTTTATCGAAATTTTAGCCAAGGTTGCCACTTTGAGCTCTTATAATTGCGTAAAATGAAAGAGATTCGTTAACTTCAATTTATAATTAACAGAAATCAAGAGATCCGGGTATTCAAAAGAAGAGTAATTTCTCTCTGCGCAACTTGTAAGCCCTCATATTTTTGAGACCCCCCTTCCCGAATGGTAGAGGTCTGGTTACTATGGCCACAGAGTGGGAGAAACTCACCCACAGTTGATTGGAAAAGGCCAATTATCAAACAATCCAAGAATCTCGCCTGGATCTTGGCGCTGAAATGATACAAATCTAGACATGAAAGTGTGATTAACTTTCTAACCAAAAAGAATGGAATTTCTCACTAAACACAAGACTTTGACTTGACTCGAAGAAGAAATGAAAAAAAAAAAAAAAAAAAAGTACAACGAACTTAGCTGTCATCCCGAAAAGGGAACTCGATTTCATTTTTTGATTAAAAAAAAAAAAATTATACTTATCCGTATACATTAATGTTAAGTATGATTATGAATAAATCATCATCAACCTTTTTCATTCCTTTCCCCTGAACGATATAGGACTAAACATTCATATAAATTATACCTTTAAATTAATTGACTAGAGATTAAAACCCAAAAAAACTACTATAATACTTTATTAGTGTTGGGATAGAATCTTGATAGGAAGAGTTTAAAAAGGTGAAAGAAAAATTGAATATTTGCACCCCTATGTATGACAATGATGACGCCAAACACCAATACATAGGAAAACATAGTGAGCGGTCAATGGGCAGTTGGGGGTATAAGTAAATGTGAAGAAGTGCACCCCTTTGAGGGGGAATGGGATATACCTGGAGTGACGTCATGAATCTAGAAGCTCAAAAGTACATCCATTAAAAATATATGACATTCTTGCCTCATCATATCAATTTCATCTCTAACGTAGGAGTTGGTGTCCCACACAACCAAGCTCGTCAAAATATTGTTTACTGCATTGTCAAATGTAGGTATACATTCCAAGTAATTGATTATGTTCAGGTGCAACGACCCTATACACGCAACCACTTTCTTTCGCATTGCCTCCCGTAATACTCGATTTCCTTCACCAATCGGCCTTGCAAGATTGCCAAGTCTATGAAACTTGGAATATGCTCATAACAATAAATAAAATTGTAAAGTGGTTAGGCCATGGTTAGACCTCGCTGGTTTCCCGTTTGTAATTCGAAATAAGATTTCGATAT
Organism: Paracentrotus lividus; assembly: GCA_940671915.1. Lineage (NCBI taxonomy): Eukaryota > Metazoa > Echinodermata > Echinoidea > Camarodonta > Echinidae > Paracentrotus > Paracentrotus lividus. The sequence continues at coordinate 39,399,579 of CALNVZ010003428.1, forward strand.
TGTTGACACAAATGTTTTACCCATTTTAGCAGCAAACGCGTTTGGTTAATAAACTTGTCTGTCAGTAATTTCATTATGATTCACCAATGTAATTGAGGAGGAATCGAATTTGGTTTTTTCAAATGTAGCTTGATTGCAATCTTATCCGACAAACAGTCAAGATACAGAATGAGTATTCATAATGCTATTTGTTGATAAACATATATATATATATATATATATATATATATATATATATATATATTTTATTTCAACATTAAGGGGACAATGTCTTATAGTTCATGTAAACCTACTCTATTATTATTATTCTACCATGGGTATGGAAACATTAAATTAAAATCTTACTACTTTCCCAGGAAAATTCATATGATACAAGAAAATACAGGAGGAATTTCATTTATATAATCGTCTAAATTATCCATCATTTTTGTTAATAATTTATTTTGTTTTGCAGTTTTAAAATTCGATGAGGGGCAAGCGCCCACTAGCATCACAACGCCCATGCTTTTATGGCATTCATGTAATCATTTCTTGATGAAGATGATATTTGAAATATGTTAAATTGAACATCAAGCCCTAAGGGTAATGTTTGATTTCATTCCATGCTATCAGCCTTCAGGGACCACTTGATCTTTGAATCCTGGTAATTTCGAGTTCAAAGACACTATTATACAAATATAGCTCCAGTTAGAGAGGGTTCCCAAAACCAATTTAGCATTCAACATCTGTTTCACATGTTTTTAAAAGATTTTTTTTTTCATTCCGTTTTAAGGGTAAGGAATATTGAGATTTTTATACAACGTAATTATGACCGATAAGGTCGCAGTGATGCATAATATCACAACAACGCATTATTTACGTCGCCATCCGAAGGTTGTGACTTGGATTTGAACCTCGGTCCGATTCTTATTCGTTTGTGGGCTTTCTTCAAAGAAAATACCTGAAATCATTTGAATTACTTATATCATTGAAAAAGAAAACCAGCCTACACACTGATGCGGATCAGACCGAGGTTCGAAGCCCATCTTTCGGATGGTGACGTCACAGGTTGATCCCAGACGTAAACAATGCGTCGGTGTGACATTATGCGTCGCTGCGTATCGTTCGTAACAAACGGTAACCCATCGAAACATATGTTTTATATAACATTATAGCTATATAAGAATAAATGTGCTCTTTCCCCCTCAAAGTCGCGAGCGAAATTTTATCTTTAACTTTTGACACACTTGGCTTCTGTAGTAGGCGTAACCGATTAACTATGTAATTCATCTATTATAACAACCAAGAAGTCACAAAATAATGAGGTAAGTTTGTACTTCTTTCACATGTTTTTTTGTTCATAAGATTTCAAATGAGCATGCTATGAGACAAAAGACCTGTATAAGGGGAATAGCAGTGTAGCCCAACAGGGAGGGAATGGTGCAGGACTATTATGGATACTAATTCAAAATGTTAGTGACATGCAATTCAAATAAAAGATAACCCCTTGCGTAAATAACATGAATTGTGGTAAATACGTCGTCCCAATAATATAACTGGTAAGATTGACCCCCAACCCCCCCCAAACAAAAAAACAACAACAACAACAAACAAACAAACAAAAAAACCTGAACGCTGTCAGTAGTCTAGCATGGAAAATTACCTCCATGGTTCTAGTTATGAAAAAAGTAACATAAATATTTCACCAATCCTCCTTAAGGTCAAGAACATTTATCCAATAAAACTTTGAGTTGGAAAAGACATAATGTGATCAAAGGTGTCCCAGGTATGCCAACGCACATATATTTTGCATTCTAAAAAAAAAAGTAATAATAATAATAATAAAATAATAATAATAAATCAACCAAACAAGTCAATATACCAGGTTTGTGGATAAGTGATATGAATGGCGTATGCCCCAAATGAACCAAAATGAAGTTATGTTGACCTTCATTTTTAAATAGTGTACTTGAAACATTGTCAAGTGAAAGCTCACATATATCAATATCTTTATATTAAAGTATACTTGATCAGCTATCGACATAAGTCATGATTTATACAAGATGCATTTGGAAAAGAGGGCAATTTCGTTACTATTTTTGATCTAAGAAATTAGTGTCCAATTGACCGTACTGTCCGGTAAAGTATAATATTTCCCGGTCATCAAAACGCCTTCCCCTATCGGATGAGAGCTGTCATAAGGTCGACCTGACATATGAACGACCCTGATCATGGACTGAGTATTTCTGGTGGGCTGCATTGGGGATATAGGGAGGAGTAGCGATGATAGGGGCGGGGTGACAGAGAGAGAAAGAGAAATTGAAATAAGAGAGAGAGAGAGATAGAGAGAGAGATAGAGACAGAGAGGGCGGGGGCGAAAGTGAGCTAGAGTGAAATTAAAGAATGGGAATCGGGCGAAACGAAGAAACAAAGAGAAAAGGAGATAGAAAAGAGAATGATCAACCCTCTCAAACCACTCATCCCTTGGTCGTTTCGCCACTAGTTATACACAATTTAAAATTTCACCATCGTGATATATACTACATTTTTGTAAAATTAGTGTAAAATAAATTACCTTATTACCACATCAACCTTGTATGGATAGCCAAAAGGAACAATATTTATATAACCTCTTTAAAGAAGAAGCGGCTATTGTTTTCAAGACTATGTTTCTTCGCACGCTCAGCCAAAAAATAAATGTTTTGATATCGTCCCCTACTGACCATGCTGACGTGAATAAAACCGCTGCACGAAGAAGGTGTCCACAATCATGTTAAATTTCTGCAATGCATGTTAAAATCAAATGAAAGAAGAGAGTTTCGATTAGGGAGTATTTGGAAAGGAGGAAGGGAGATGCAAGGAAGGATGGGGGGGGGGGGGGGGGTACTGGAAAATGGAGGAAATTACGTGATTACGTCACGTCACGTGTTGAATTCTTCCTAGATTATACAGGTATTCCTATTTTTGAATTAGAATAGTTTATGTGTACCTACTGAAATACAAATCATAAAAAACCGTGGAACAATACCAGTAATTGAATTTTAGGCCTATCTTATTGATTTTATTTGATTTGATTTCGTTTATTTCCATTTCTAACGAGACAAATTAAAAAATATTATATTATCAATGAAACATAAAAATGTAGTTAATAACAAGCCAATTAATCGTACAGTAGGCATAAATAAAAATAGGGTGGACATGGAGGGGACTGCTGAATAGCGTAGATTGCAGACCCATATAACCAGGGAAGGTGTCAAAAATAGTATATCAATAAGAAGGGAACACTGTACTAAGGAATATGGCATCCATGATAAACATATAACATGTGTGAACGACATTGAATCGAGGAAAAAAATGACCTACTGGTGAAAGTGAACTCAAAGTTTGGAACAATGTACTATATTACTCAGATATAATGAAAAACAACCGTTCCAGAGCTTTAGATTACAGAACGTTCTAAACTCATTCATGATTTTCATGTTCGTAATCCCCCAAAAGCAATTTGTCAGATTAATTTGACTCGCTGTTTTGATTTGAAATTAGATAATTTGACCTCCTGGCTCAAGTCATGTTTTTTTTTCTTCGTGATATACATGTTATACCGTGCAAATTCGAATAATAAACCCTTTAGAATTACCTGTAATAGCATTATTATGAGCAAGATAAATAAGATATTGCACGTGAGCTTTGAAATTATTTTCATATTTTTTCAAAAAGGTCCATTGCAAAATTTTGCTCTTCAGATTCCCTCAGACAAAAGTCTATTCAGATTTTCGGGCTGATCATTAACTGATAAATCTGTGTCTGTAGTTTTATATTCGCATATCTGTGTGCATTACAAGTGACTCTCACAATTGAGAGAATTTCTTATAATTTTGTTGATTCAAAAAGCATTTTATGGAACTATTTCCAATCACTTGAGACGATTTATTTCACAGTTCAAGCTCACGACCAGAACCGAAATCAAAGGCTAATGAAATGTTTAATGTCGCTGTTCCATTCGTGCGTTGTCTGCAAATATGTGTGGAGTGCATATAAATCATGATAATGTTCCTTCATTTCACATGACCGTTATGAACTCTGGAATCTGCCTCAAGACGCGGATGAGAAATAATTTATGATTTCTGCTCATGAAATGATCATAATCTACCGACACCCATGGCTTATCACACCAGGGATTAAATACGAAGAGAGAAGGTAGAATTCCCCTTGAGGCGTTATATTCGTTTCTTTAAATAAACAACATCAGATAAGCTGCCGCAAAATTGTCGGTTTCGCACCTGAGTCGCCTGTTGTGTTGTCTATTCATAAAGTATGACTAATGACATCCTGGGATTTGCAAAAATACAAAATGAAATGTCTGCGAGAAAGAAAACTTGTGATACGCGAGTGACACGAGCACAATTGATATGTTTGCTTTCAAAATATTTTCAAATTTCATTACCAAATGCAAACCATCGAGAAAGAAAACTGTTTGAAATGGTTCATGTTTGTGATATGTTGAAAGTGAGAATGAGAACGACAGGCAGGGAGATGGAGGCACAGAAGGAGAGAGAGAGAGAAAGGGAGAGAGAGAGAGCAAAGGAAGAAGAAGGGAACATAATGGGAGATAAATAAAAGACATAATGAGAGGGGACATAGAGAAAGGTAAAGAAAGAAGAAGAAGAAGAGAGTTCAAAGTCATGCAGAATAATAGCTTCAAACATAGATCCATACGTGTTCTTTTTTAAAAGTACGGAACAGGTCACAAATCTCTAAAACTTCAAGTTTAATGACCACTTATCCTCCAATTTTTCTTTTTGTTTTTCAACCGTATTTTGACCCCCTTCCTGGGAGCATCTCGTGATGGTTGGTTATCAAAAGGAACTTTTCCCACCTTCACGCTTTGGAGGTGGAATGAGTCAAGAATCCTAAAAATAGCTTCAAAATGTCCATGGAGACTCGAAATATTTCCTTCGAGATGAAAATAAAGAGAGAGAGTAGGTAGAAAGAGAGAGAGAGAGAGACAGAGAGAGAGAGAGAGAGAGAGAGAGTGTTGTGTGTGTGTTGTGGTGTGTGGATGTGTTGTGTTGGTGTGTGTGTGTGTGTGTGTGTGTGATGTGTGTGTGTGTGATGCGTGTACATGTGAGAAATAGAGAGACAGAGATGTATGATATAATATCAGAAAATTCAAAAGAAAGAGAGATATAGATACGAGCTAGATTATTAATAACCCATTTTCAAAAGAAAAACTCTTTTTGTCATTGAGCTAAATTAATCATTCGCCATTCAAATTGATTGTCATTTATTACCTTGCGTTATGTCAAATTCTCTTTTAAATTTTGTGAGTACAAGGACAAGGTCAAAACCAAATATTTGTGAGATATTTACCTTTTCACAATACATTTTATGAGTATAGTGTTGCTATGTGCCACACACACAGTAAATGCATATAGTATTATCGGGAAAAAATATAAAAACATATTTTGAACATCAGGTTGTCTTTTTAATAATTTCCATGCACCTGTATAGTGTTAAGATACTTCCAACGTATAAAGTCGGTATATAGCAATCACTCAGTCATCTACCTTATAGTACGCGACTTGCACTGCATTATTTGCCACGCTGCTTTTCCATTTTGTATTTTTGATATTGATAATTTCTTTTAATATTAACATAGTCCCGATATTAATTGCATAGTATTTCTTTGCACGGTCTAAGTATCTCCCCCCCTTTTTTTTAACCAATGCAGTCAATTTATCGAAACTTTACTTCCCTTATAAATATGTAAATGTTACTTATAAACACTATTTCATCACTTGAATTATAATCACTATTTTTTGTTTAACTTTTGACTGTCACAAGCTTGTACTAGTGGCCCTTCTTCTTGTGGTCCATTATCTGCTGTATTGTGATATCGTATTGGATCATATAATTATAAATATAGGGGAGATTGGGGGTAATTATGGCCCCCTTTTTCACATTTCCTATTACTACCATTAAATGAAAAGTCCAATGATATTCTAATTATCATAAATACAGTCAATCTATATACCTATAATATACAAAAGAAAGTATAAACCTGCTACTTCTCATTTGCATATTAATTACCATTATGTTAACAACTTTGGGGGGCCATAATTACCCCACGGGTTGGGGTATTTATGGCTTCTATTGTAATGACTGTATGAATTCAAAGATATTATGCCAATTAATGATGGTAATGTATAATAAATGTTGTTGGGTATTCCTAATACAGTTATCAACCACCAACAATCATTTAGTCAATAATTGGTTCAGCCAAAATGTTGAAATTTTGCAATCAAAGCAATACATATATTTATGTACAAAATCGTAGAAGTTAATGTCCCCATCTACGCTTATCTGCGCTTATACTGTTTGTGCATTGGGGGCCATAATTACCTCAAATGACATTTTCAATTTGATACCCCTTTACAGCTCTACTATTGAAGATATTCAGGTAGAAGTTTTTCTGTTGTGGTTTTTACTTCCTATTGTTTCAGTTTCAATCAAAATTTCATCTTAAATGATTTTAATTAATCATATCACACCCCACATAAAAAAGCAGACTTGCCACTTTCCAACGAACAGAATTGTTATTGCCGTACATTTTAGGCTCCCCTAAGCACAAAATTTCATGTAAATCACTAAATGGCTTATTTTTCTCATATGATAGTAGGGAGAGTTTAGCTAGGCATGTGTAAAAATTAAATTATCATTGTGTAATGCAGCAAAGAATTATAAGCTCTCAAAGACAAAGGGGCCATAATTACCCCAGTCTCCCCTACATGTATCATCTTTTAGATGTGATCTACTTGATCGCTGCGTATATTGATGACCCACCTCCCACTCGCTCAAGAATTCGGATCACATAAAAATGAGATTATTTGAATCATATTCTGTTACTAAAGACATTTTGAAAACTGGGTCGAGAAACCTCACAAATAAAAAATTCGTCTGACTGGAAACGTAATTTGCATATCTCTTGATTATAAACTTTCATTTATAGCTTTTTAATAGAGACGTTTCCCACTTAACTTCCGGTCGGATGTGATATCCCTTTGGAATAACTAAAAACTGGTCAGTGTGCCAAAATTCTATCGCCGTTGGGAAACAGATCTTAGTTAAAGTCTCTTAAAAATATAAAGGTATGGAATAACTGACCCAGTCGTGTTTTTGTTTTGGTCGTTGGAAGTTTCATATTATCTTAAAGTATTTGAAATTCAATATTTCCCAGCGAGATTTGACCACTGGGTCGGTCAATTCCTGAATTGATTATTAAGCTCACTTTCTTTGACCTACGTCACTGTGACGTCATATTTACTTGACCATGAATCGGGTCGATCATTGGTGGTCAGAGATATATAAAACTTGACCAGTGGTCTTCAAGAAATGGCCTAGTTTCCTCGCTCAATTTAAGACGTTGATTAACAATGACCGGTTTCATTAATGGAATGCATTTTTGAGATTTATTGATACCCCAATAACAATATGCTGGGCGTTGTATTTTGAATTATATTTCTATTTGAGTTTCGTTAAGAGAACTAAATCGATTGTGGATATTTGGTATTGCGTAAATCACAACACGGAATGGAGTGAGAAATGGGAAAGAGAAATAAAAGAAGGGACATGCTTAAAAGCAATTACTTAAAATATCTTTTCTGGATACCTTAGATATCAAAACTTATTATTGATAGAATAAAAAGGGAATACAGAAAGAGAGAGAGAGAGAGAGAGAGAGAGAGAGAGAGAGAGAGAGAGAGAGAGAAAGAAAAGGGGCGATGGCGAATGAAATGGTGAAAACTTGGATGTATTTAAGATTTTTAAAAAAAATAATTGAATGACATGAATGTGAAATTATAAGTCCTCCACATTTTACATTCCTAAAAAAATTGTATTTTGCGTGGGTGTGTAGCATGTGATAATTTTCGCCTTACTCAGATATGGGCTGCCTATTTAATGACTAACCCATGTTAACCTTGCGTGTTAACTTGACCTGACAAATAACTCGACATTTCGAACCTATTTTCATGCTGGATGCAGACGAAATTAAATCATATTTGTAGCCAGTCGCATATTTTGGAACTTTAGTCATAATTAGGTCCTTAAATAACTTGTCCCTCCTCAGAGATGTCCATATATTGGGACAATAAGCATTAAATAGATCCGATATGTGTCATTTTCGATTAGTTATTCCCGGGGAGAGGTTGACACAAGTTTATCCATGCATTTCGAAATGCCTCTTCACTGAATAATAAAAGATAACTCAAACTGAAAAGCAAGCTGATAACGACAAATTTATTTCAGATAATCACAATGGTGGTCCTATGCTCGTATCCTCTTGATAAAAGGCCCCTTAGGCTGTTAGGACACTAAATATATAATATTCCAATTTGTATTTTCTATAAACTGTTATAAACTGTTATTGTTCATGAACATGACCTGGCACTAACATACTTGATGATGGCATCAATTTTGGGGGCAAACGTCTCCCGCCATACGTGTTTATCATTGGCAAGGTACGTGCTCTTGCCTGCGGTCGTTTACTGTCTCGAAGACGGGATGGCAAGGCTAGACCTCAGTCAGACTGCCAAACCAAGCCCTAGTCGACTAAATATATAATATTCCAATTTGTATTTTCTATAAACTGTTACTGTTAATGAACATGACCTGGCACTAACAAACTTGAAGATGGTATCACTTTTAGGGGCAAACGTCTCCCGCCATACGTGTTTATCATTGGCAAGGTACGTGCTCTTCCTTGCGGTCGTTTACTGTCTCGAAGACGGGATGGCAAGGTTAGAGCTCAGTCAGACTGCCAAACCAAGTTCTAGTATACTCCAAACTGACCACTATCCTATACCATTCACGGCAATGTAATTCTTTGTTGGGTCTCGCGTTGGTTTGGGGTCGGTCCCACCAGTCTGTCTGAGGTATTAATGGCCACATCAAAATTAAGAAGCGGATCCTCGTTGTGAAGATGTCATCGGAAATATCCAGGAGTGTTGCTACCCACAGTGTGCAATAAATGCTGATCGAGTCTGGCTATGAACGTGGTAAACCAAATTGACGATTGGTGGGATTGCGTTATAATTTTTTATGTTGAAAATTTAGAAAGTTTGTTTGAAATATAGCGGACTGTAGCTTGTTTACAGAATGTCTAAAGAAAATGGCACCCGTAAATATTGGTCACTACTTCGAAATGTATTGGCTTGAATTCTTTTACGATTTTTGTCTGTAGTATTCTGCATATAGATAAATGTCAACGCATGGACAAGATGACATAATCAATGACGTTAAATGTTCTATTACGTCATTTTCTTCCTCCTTCCCTATCCTTTGACGATGGATCGCGATCTTGCTTTGACCATGTTGACAAAGATATTAACCTTGAAGTCATATCTCCAGTCAGACGGTATAATTTTGTAAGGGTTTTGACGGTCCTTTCTTTTACTTAACTTCGCAAATTAATCATGATAGGGTGCCCATAAATCATGATATATATATTTTTCATTTAAAAACTGTCTGAAAATCTGAGGACTCTTTGTGTTTTAGGGGCAAAATATCCACCCAGTTGAATGAAGGGTATTGACGGGTAATGTGTCATGACTTGGGTCTATTTTAGGAATCCACTTAATGTGATTATATTGTAAACTTCTTTCCTTTGTTGTGAATTCAATAAAGTGATATCAAATTAAAAAGTGATTCAAAAAATCATTATCAATAATTACTTGTTTAAAGGTCGGAACATTCCCCCTCTCATTCACAAAGAGTTACGATTGACAAAAAGTTACGATTTTTTTTTCTCGGTATGGGCAGGGTGCTCCAAAGTTTATGATCTTAATCCCTACCCTAGCCCTAACCCTAATCTTAATCATATCTTAATCCTAATCCATGACTGTACCTGCGTTCCACATGAGGCTACAGAGAAAAAAATAAATCGTAACTTTTTATCAATCGTAAGTCTTTGTGTTACAGGGCACTGACCTAGCACCGATCTCGCGTCTCCTCATCATAAGATTACGTCGCATTTGCTCTTTACAAGAACAAAAACAGGTCAATCAATCCTATGTTATAACCAAGAAATCTTTTATATTTAATTCAGGTCATCCCATAATTAAATTTCCAAAACGCTGTGGAGAGATATTATTATGTTTTTCTCTGCTTTGGCCGAAGAAACAGGGGCGACCTAAAACTTCTGGTAATTAATAAATGGGAGAGGAAGAAAAAAGAGGAAAAGGGCTGACAGAGACGAAGATGGCAGACAATATTAAAACTTTGCCCACTCCACTCTCTTCCTCTATTCGTTGTTTCCGCAGGATAAATGGCGCGATGAAAGAAGAAGAAGAAGATCGTATGACTACATGTATCTATACCTAAACATGTAAAATATACGTACGGATGCTAAAATCGCTGCTGATTTCAACTTCAGTTGCCTACTCATATTTTGCAGATGTGTTGAACTTAAAGGGGGATCAGATTCAGAGAAAAAAAATACGATACAACCCCCACCCCCCCCAAAAAAAAAACAAAACAAAACAAAAAAAACCCAAAACAAACAAACAAACAAACAACAAAACACAAAACAAAACAAAAAAATAAAAATGAAAAAATTACACAAAACAAAACAAAAACACATACACACACACAAAAAAACACAAAACACAAAACAAAACAAAGCAAAATAAAACTAAACGAAACAAAAACAACAACAAAAGCAAAACAACCCCCCCCCCAAAAAAAAAAAGAAAAGAAAAGAAAAAGAAAGAGAAGGTATTGAGTAGATTAAGAAGACGAAGAAAAAAGTGTCTAATCTTCAGCTAAATGGTAAATTATGAAAGAGTATGACTTACAGCACATATTTATCCATTAATGGCAACAGCAGACAATTAAATGATTTTTATATAACCATTTTCCATCAACAAAAATTAGCATAGCTTTACTACGCCTTCCCTACATACATTGCGTGAATATTTTACTCGTGTCTACCCTATACATTTTAAAATAAATCATTGTGAGTGGGAAACAATGAATAAGTGGTGTCATATTTAGAAAATAAATCATACAGGTATATATACCAGACATCTTTCCGTTTCGTTTCGTCTGCTCATTTTTCTTATTTTTTTACGAGAGCAAATGTTTTTACAAAGAAATTGCGTGACAACCTGTATCCCTGAATTTGCAATGCTGCATCGTCACGAAATGGAAGTGGTTAAGATCTAAAATACGATCTGATCTCCATTTTTTTTTATAACCTCCTCTACGTCTATGACCACAGTCAGAAAGAAGTAAACAGACTCCAAACGACCACGAAATTGGCAGTCACGGAAATGTGAACTTGCGTTTGGTCTGGTGTCAGGTGGGAGTCGGTCCCACAAGTCTGACTGACATGACGAAGGTATAAGCAGCTTTGAGGTTTTAATGCCTCTAGAATTTAGGAATCAAGTGAAGTTTCGCATAAATCTTAACCCCTTTCAGTTTGTTTGGTTTTGGTTATTATCTCAATTTTCCATGAAAATGACCTCTCTTGCGTGAAGCATGTTGACAGGCCAATCATAAACGGTTAATATTACACGGAACGTCACAATATTTACGGAAGTTGATATCAAATGCAAAATTGCAGGATTTCGGTCAATAATTAGCCTGAAAGAGTTAGTTGTTGCGGATTCAGGGGGCACAGCAGGAATGTGCCCCTCTAATAAAATAAAATGAAATAAAATAAAATGAAATCCACTCATTGAATATATTGAATATACATGCCGGTATTTATTTTTTTTTTAAATCTCCCCACATAAAAATGGGGGAATATCGTAAACGAACGCTATGTTTCTGCTGCACATAGTCATGTTGTAATGAAAAGTAGGACAAAACTTAATGCATGATCGCTGACATCGAAAAATATGTGTCAAACGTGAAATGTCTGTATGATCTGTCTTTGGAGCTACATTATATTATGCAAATGTCCTTATTATTATTATTGAGATATAGATAGATATATTACCTTGTATCGGGTAACTTGTGATGTCATAATTTTCATTCGTTTTTGTAAACAAACTTCAATTCTTTTTACTTTCAAAGTAAGTACCACCCTCACCTTTGTTTATTTCCTACACAGTTTTTTTTTTTTTTGACACATGCGATCATCACAACCGATACCAAATCACAAATACATTAAATCTACACTGTTAGAAAATTTCTCCTAAAAAAAAACCCCAGAAAATTCTTGCAGTAGGGCTTCCAGAACACCTCTTACTGCAAAATTTGCAGTAAAATTACAGAAAATTGGTATATGGGGTATGAAATTTTACGAATTTCCTGTCATTAAGACTTTTTTTTCTTTTTTTGAAATTACAGACCTGTCCTGTTAAATTGCAGATGATTCTGTATTTTTTTCTCTTAAAAAAAAACAACACAAAAAAAAAAAAAACAGAAAAAAATTCTTGCAGTACGGCTTCAAGAGCACATGTAATCTTACTGCACAATTGTTAACACAATTTACAGAAATTACAGAAAATTGGTATATTCTTGAAATTTCTACAATTTAACAGAACAGGTCTGTTTTAAAAACGGAAAAAGTCTTTTATTACAGGAAATTTGTAAAATTTCATAACCCATATACCAATTTTCTGTAATTTCACTGGAAATTGTGCAGTAAGATTACAGGTTTACTTGAAGCCCTGCTGCAAGAACTTTTCTGTGTTTTTTTTAACAGCGTAGATTCATGCCTTCTCGAATAAACATAATTACTCTTCCGCCACTTTGTATGGGATTAAAATGTTTGTGTTTCTCGTTTTGTGTTAAATTTCTTCAAAGTTAATGGCGCGTATTTCTTCACAAAGTGACCACAGAGATTCTTGGTTTATATCCATTGTCCATTTTTATTTTACTGAAGGCTATATATATATATATATACAAATGGTAGGCTAATATCCCAGTTCTTCAGAAATGCCATAGCCAACGCCAATGCTATTATCAGCTTCATGGAGTAATTTGGACACAACAACTTGCCCCAGACTTTTCCATATTATTTGAAATACTGTCTATTGTTGATTACACTCAATAGGTTTTTATTGGCACGTGTTAGTGATGATTACTTTTTATTTTTTAATGGGTCACCTTTATAACAGAAAACTCTTCGGCACTTCAGCTACACCCGGAGTATAATATTATAGAGACCACAATTTTAACATTACTGTGTCATGTTTATTGCATGGTCGGTTTATTTTAGAAAGTGTGTAATTTATCACATGTAAAATTCTATCGAATTGATAAAATATGTATCATACATTTTCATACTAAAACATTAACATTTTTAATTTAATATTTACTTCTGTTATGATTCAGGCGAATTAATAATTTTTTTGTACCTAAAAAGAGGAGTGCTAATAACTTGTAATGGAAAATTATTTTCTGTTTGTCTCCTAATAAACACATTGTGAGAAAGGGATTGCCTTTTTGGCTTAACCAAGACAGTTCAAAAGAAGACATAGATTATGAAATAAAAATTGCCGTGCAGCTAGTTTGAATAATTGTATGCATTTGAATTGTAGTCGCTATTCCTTCAAGTTTAACACTTTATTTTTGAACAAAAGCATATATCCTAAAATGTGCATTTCTCTTTATTCAAGCATCCTCAAAATTAGCTTAATATTGACACGAATGTGGTGCACAAGTGCTCAATTCTTTTGATGACCTGAGCCGTCGTCTCTTGAACTTCGTCCCTTGCCATATACCACTTGTGTAATTCTACTGGGAACCTTCCCTCGACGGTGTTGAACTATTTACACCAATTTGCATACATGTCTACCCATCCTTAAAATTGGTACAATAAACGCCAAAGATAGTTCATACTCCGGCATCGTTTTTTTTTTCGACGCGGATACACTGTTTGGTATAAAGGGAGAGAGAGAGAGAGAAAAAAAAGACGAAAATGATTTGCCAGCTTTAAGTGATTGCGCCCCATTGTTTGGGCCGTGTTTGTTTGTGTCGAGGTATTGTGTGCTCTGCACACCCAAGGACCCTGGGATATTATAATTCTACCTTCCCCTACGGCAGGCGGCGGGTCTATCAAAGAAAATAGGGATAAAGCCGATACTATTTTTGCCATTTAAAAAAAAAATTATAACAATAACAATAATAATAATAAGGGATTATTAGATTTAAATTTGGCATTGTTAGCAGGCAGAAGATCAATATTATGCGGAAAGCCTTTGAATTACATATTTACAAAAAACATATTTACAAAAAACATATTTAACATATTTTAAAAAAATGTTGATCACAAAAAGAGCCGTTTAGTCCATCTTTTTTTCTTTCTTTTTTTTTTAACCCTACATTCACATACGAAAATGGCCAAAATAGACTGTGTTTTGAACTCCTATTGGCTTCGGACAGACGTGATTTTTATTATAGGCTTTCGAATCCATTATTGAATGATTAAGGATTTTCCACCATTGGTTAAGCACATTAATACATGTGAAAGCTTCAACGGAATAATGAATATTCCATTCATTTTCATGATTTTGACACTAATTTCGAACAAGATCCTTTTATGCATTGTTTTCTATGGCAACTTCATTTTTTCGTGGATCACAACGTACCTCACCCGACTCTAATCATGCTAATTAAACAGTTACTGAATTCTCTCTCTCTCTCTCTGTCTCTCTCTCCCTCTCTCTGTCTGTCTGTCTGTCCGTCTCTCTGTCTCTCTATCTCTCTTTCTCTCTATCTCTCTCTCTCTCTCTCTCTTTCTCTTTCTCAATCTCTGTACGATTTCAAACATTTACAAACCCGCTATAATGCAGGCGCGGATCGAAGAAAATCGAATTGAATGCATTTCAGGGGCCCAATTGTCTGGGAACAAAAGCGGCTCTTTGTCCCCAGACAATTGGGCCCCCGAAATGCATTCAATTCGACTTTCTTGGATCCGCGCCTGTAATGCAAGTACATGTATTATCGTACTGGCAGGTCCTATTATCAACGGCGATACACTCAAACTGCGCTGAGAATGCTTTGGTGAAAAGAAAAGAACAAGGTACAGAGCGAACGCTGTGATTGGTTGATTGTATTATGACGTATACAACCCTTGTACTCACCGTGTTTCTCACAGATGTTCGCGGAGAACTTTTTTCAATCTCATACCGAAGCTTCGATCAGTACGAAATAGCCTAGCCTGGACGTAGTACGTTTCGCCTCCCTCAGAAATTGTTGATGTTTCTTTAGCATCATAAAGTACAATTCATTGGACGCGTATTTTACCATTTCTTGCTTACTCGTTTAGGATATTACTTGATTATTAACCAAACATTGTTGACCTTGGCTGTCTAAATAGACTCTGAAAGCGTCCAAGGTTATGAAAATGTTTTTATTTACTCATGGAGTGTTACATTCGTCATGTGCACTGTCAGTGATGGGATGATTTCATGCATCGCTACTTTCCTGGATTGTAATGTATTAGAATAATTCGCTTTGAATGGACTCATATTGTGGACATATCAATGGAATAATCACTTCGCTCTTCTGTCATATAAATATTGTATGGAATTGATAACCGAAATTTATTATTTTGTGTGCCTTTGTTTTCTGTCGTCGTTACCATCCTCATCATCATTGGGGAATTGTAGAAAATATTTATGATTTAGGACAATATATGCCAAAACACTCCTTTTTTAATTGTTATTATACCTCTAAAAAAGAAGCAAAGAAAATAGACAAGATGTACATTCTGGACGTCGTATTTGGTGGCTAGCTTCAACTCTTCAAAATCTTTCTTGGTCGGTCCTTGCCGAACATTTCGCATGTTACCCATAAGTTTGGAGAAAAGTGTGTACTCCTTGCCCAAGGATTAGTTTCAGTGAATACCAGCTTGAATATCAGATTGGTTTCTTCAAGTCAGTATCGTCCTTCTTTCATCACGAAATAAGTAAATTTCGTCTAAATATTTCAGATAGAATATCTACTTCACAAGATGGAATTATCACTTATTCTCAGGACGTTGTGTAATATTTGCTGCATCGCTCTTGTAGCATCCAGGTAAGGAAACTCAACGTTCTCTATCCGTTATGTATCCGTACTGTTTCCGTTCTGTATCCGTTCAGACATCAATATGGGTATTCAAAAGGGAAGTCTATTCCGAAACCCTGCTGGAAAGAACATGGTCATGATGGTGTCCCAAAGTGCAAAACACAGTGTGACATCATCCTCACAATGTTGATTACGAGCGTTTGGAGCATTGTGAATCACATTTTCACATTGTAATGTTAGGGAGATCTTTGTACAAAACCAAGCTAGTTTGAGCTCATCTTCTCGCTGTTCAATACAAACTAGTCTAGCGTTTAAGACTGAGTCAAGAATGTGAACACATTTTAAACAAACTTTGGGACGTTCATTGTGTTCTTTTCAGCAATAAAAAAAAAAGACCATGCTAAGATTGATTTTAATGAAAGCAGAAAAGTGATAGAAACATATCAGCGAGGGTTTGCCGAAAATCCGACAAAGGAAAAACAGGTTATGAATAATAAGTTTGAATTCTGTGATGTCACATGCGAGGACTGGTGCTCTTCAGTAATTTATATACTGCACTTCCCATGAATTACAATTTTATCAGAAAATGTAAACGATTTATATGATTTTATCTGTGAATTAAATATATCATCAAACACATGTTGTTTTATAATACAGGTATCTATGCTATAAAATAGATATAAATATTCGTTTATAAAGAGCCACGAAAAAGAACAATTTATATCATTTACAGTACACAACATGGGAGTTCAGCTCGCAAGTGACTTCTCAAACCCCAAATTTAGATATACAAATAACATCGTTATCATTTCATGGACGTGTGTCATACATTTCGTTATGTTTCTGCAAATTTGAAACTTTATCAAAATTAATCTAATTGAGGATGGATTTCCCCTTTAACTTTAATATTGTCAACAATTGAAGAGCTGACTTGCAAAAGGGACTAAATCCTGTTTTGATAAAAATTGAGTTATTGATATCAGGCCATTGTTCAGGTACGTACCCGTCTTTGAACAAAAAGATTTTCTTAAACGTTGATTGCAACTGTAAGAAAATGCATTTTGTAATATCCTTTTTCCATAGACGCTTGTACAAAATGTTGTAAACAATTGTCATTTCCGCTGAAGTTATAAAAGTGGATTTAATCCCTTTTTCATATAAGCTCTTCAATTGATGTTATTGTTGTTGTCCTTCATGTTATGTTAACAATGATGAAGTTGTACTGGTTTATTTGAGAACGGATAACATACCATTTACATGGCGCCGTCATTGGTCATGAAACAGCGATATCTGATCTGATAAGTCGAATTTGATCGAATTAACCAAACCATTATGCAATGTGACATCTTTATACCCCCGTCACACTGAGCTCGTTCCTACTACGTCCTTGCAAATTTTGCCGAACGGGCATAGTCTGTGTGTAAACTGAGTGGACGTAGTAAATACTTCTTACGATCTGTTTTACGAACTTCATGACTAGCTCGGTCGGATTTCCAAAAAGTGTTCAAAAATTGGGGCGCCATCTCGTCCTAATTTAACGGGGTGGCAACGTACCTGAAACGAGATGGACGTACTACAACGAAATTGCCGTACTTAAATCGTTCTAAAGATGTGCTAGGACGTCATACAAACGGCATTGTATATTAATTATTCAGTTCTAAATTAAACGTAGTGACAACGTTCCTTAAACGGGGTAGGACTTACTCTGAACGAGAAGGACGTACTACGAACATACGTTTCAATTTTCAACAGAACGGCATGTCATATTCCCGTCACACTGAGTAGTTCTCACTGCGTTCTAGGTAGTTCTTGGTGAACGGGCTCAATCTGTTTACACACGGACTGAACGTAGTGCAGACCTTTTTAGATCTAGTACAGACCGTTTACATCTGTTTACGAACTTGGCGAACGGCCGAACGGGAGAGAACGGAAAGGCATTTCCGATTTTTTTGAACATGGTTCAAAAAAATCGTACTGGCTTCAAGTTCTAAAATTAAACGCAGTGACAACGTTCCTTAAACGGGTAGGACTTACTCTGAACGAGAAGGACGTACTACGAACATGGTATCTAACTTTTTCATGCTGCGCATAGGCACTTTTAGTGACGGTTTGGACGTGTTACGAACGGTTATAGAGTGAACGAGCCGTTTACTCGGTCTGAACTGGATAACACGTATTGCGGACGCGATAAAAGACGGAATTGACCGTAACGAGAACTATTTATGAACTGCCTAGTAATCGTATTCAAGAAATTATTTTTCAAAGTTATAAGTTCCAACCCGACCAAAGCCCGTTCAGCAATTTTTTAAAGAACTGGCAAGAACGTTATAGAACGTTATAGAACGACCTCAGTGTGACGGCCCCCTTATGTATTACTAATTTATATTCTATTACATTGAAAAAAAATGCTTCAAAATCAACAAAATGCTGTTTGAAATTTATATGAAGATATTGCCATCATGGCCATTGTCTGCTACGTTCCTCTGCAAGTCTCAATCTCTTCCCCCTTTTTTCCATTCACAGTCTTGAGGATGGGGAGTATCGGGGCGGAGGTATCGGGGAGGGGAATCCATTTTGTCATAGTATTCTAAAAGGGGGTTACGCGTTTTGTGCCCAGTGGATACATATTACTTTACCATACAAATGAAGATCTTACATGCAAAAGGGACTAAATCCACTTTTGATGAAAATTGAATTATTGATAGCAGGCCATTGATCAGGTTTGAACAAAAGGATTTTCTTAAATATTGATTGCAATTAAAAAAAAAAAAAAAAAAAAAAAAGTAATTTGGAAATTTCCCTTTTCCATAGACGCGTGTACAAAAACTGGTAAACAAATGTAATTTCCTCTAAAATTATAAAAGTGGATTTAGTCCCTTTTGCATATAATCTCTTCAAATTCGAAATGATGTTCATACTAGTCTACATGTTTCTTTATCATGCTTATCTTGTATACAGGTTTCTGTTGCTGAGTACATGACTAGTGTATCCGTTCCTAATAGTCAATTAACATTAATGATACACTTAAATGTTATCATTTTCAAATAAACTAATCGAATAGTCATCAGTCAATCAACGGTGAAAAACCAAGGACTGTGAGTCTAAGTGGCTGATCCGGGGATGGGGGGGGGGGGTAGAGGTTTATGTAAATTCTATCCGTATACATTCACACATCATCATAATTATGGAGTTCCTATTTTACAAAACCTTTTAGACTTTTGTAAAACTCTCTGTGTGTAATATCAGAAATGTTTCGGATGCGCTCCCTACTTTTCAACATTTAGAACCGAGCCACTCCCCCTATTTTAAATCCCTGGGTCCGCTTCAGATACAATATTATCAGATATCTTCAAACTGTCTGTCTGTGGAACTGCTTTAGTCTTGCGCCATTATACCTTATTTACCTAGTTGTATCTCACTGGTTAAACGGTTCAAATGACATCATCAATTAAACAACATATAAAGTAACCTAATTTTATTCATATAAGAAAACTATTTAAAAAAAAACAACCAAAAAATAGAAGAAAAAAAAGAAGAAGAAGAATAAAAAAATGGGCAAGAAGTACTTATTTCATGTATTTTACCATTTATCATCTAAATTTAAATGGATTGCCATCATGATCTTAAGACTACACTCATCAGAATTTTGCATTTTTGGTTGAGAAACTTGAAAGGTTGAGTATTTGAGTACTTGAGGTGACGCTACGGGGCTGCTGGTTCATATATACATGGGCTCTAATATCATTTTCCGTATAGTCGCCTGTGTAAAATCTGATGAAAAAATGCTGTTTTCTCCGAAATTACAAAATTGGATTTAGTGCCTTTTGGAAATAAGCCTATTCATATCGTCTATTCGGAGCTAGAATGAATCCAAGCAAAATGTATAAACGCCCTTCTGCCTCTCAACAAACCGTAGTTCCTTATTAGTTTGAGGAACTCTGTATTTTCATATTTTGGCTGCGTGCCGACTAATCTTTACCTCAGTGAATTCTTTTCTTCCTCCCTGGTACGTCTTCATGTATTTTTAAGCACGCGATGCAGATATAGACTCTCCTTTAAAGGAATAAAAAAAAAATATATAAAAATATTTAAAAAAAACTTTGCTGAGGCGTGCAAAATCTGTACATTAATTTTAGTACACTGTAAAAAATATTTGTATTTTTTACAGCAAATCTGCTGTCAGCAGAGTCGCCATAAAAAATGTAATTCAAAAAACAGTTTTGTTGTAATTTTCTCCTGCAAATAATTACGTGAGAAATACAAAATATACATCAGGAGTAACACATTTTTCCGTTTTAACCAAATACATATGCTATAAAACTCTAATGATATTTTTCCTTCTCTTTCATCAATTCTTAAGGGAGAAATTTACAACAAAACTGTTTTTTAAATTACATTTTTGTATGGCGACTCTGCTGACATCTGCTGTATTTTTTCTGTATTTTTTTTTTTTTTTTTTTTTTACAGTGTATGTATCATGTAAAGATGAGGGCCAGAAATTCATTTAATATCATGCAGTATCATAAGAGCAATATTCACATTTCACTGTTTCCTAACTAACATAATAGAAACAGACAGACTTCAATGATATACATCAATTCTGAAGTTTATGATGGGGGGGGGGGCAGGAAAGTAAGATTTTGATAATGCACAGAGGTCTGTCAACAACAAAAATCAAGTAGATTAAATACTAAACTAAATATAATACAAAATGGACTTGGATTTGTTTAGTCTGTGCAAAGGAGCTTTAAGTAAATCCGGTTTCCATCGTATTTTCACCCAGACCTGTCAAATCGTGGTGTGATGACCCCTAATATCTCAGTCACACCACTGAATCATCTCAAACTCGTTCACTAATTGATTTAATGTAATTCTCTGTCTCATTCTGATGTCATTTCGGAGTCGGTCCCTCTGGTGTGTCTGACGTATAAATATGTTCTAGGGTTCAAAGACGTGATCCTCCAAGAATGGGAACTTCCATGACCTGACATACTGACGTCCCGACACCATAACCAAAGAAGAAGAAAAAATAATACACACAATCCTTAACCCTATACCTTAACTCAAAAACTAAACCTACTAGCTCTAACCTTTACTCTAATCATAACCTCAATCATCAGGTTTATGCTCAGGGTCTTAAAGGCATCAAGTAACTTTGTTTACGCTTGCAAAATCTGACCTGTTGGGCCCTACATGACGTAATAACGTGTCAATAGGAAACCCTGAAAAATTATTTTCCTAAGCATTATTAAATGCTTTACAATCAATGAGTACAAAAAATGCGAGTGACAGGAAATACCAGAATATGTTCCATCAACAGACTGCAGTGTTAAACGTACATGGTGCGATTCAATTATCAATATCTCGACAATTAAACTACCGATTAGCTTAAAAAATTTCAGGCGATTCCTGTCTGACCCAAAGGTTTGCAATTATGGTTCCGTTATTAGCTCGAAGAGTAATTTATTTTTTTTTTAGATCGTGAACGAAGTTAAACAATCCCTTTAAGATGTTAAACTGTCAGGTTATGGAGAATGTCTCCAAGAATAGTACCATGCCAATCGGCTCTGTGTTTGTGTATCTAAAGAGGGTAGAATAGCCGAGTCTTGATTGATGTGATCAATGAGATTCATACTCCTTAATGCAGTGGCGTATCCAGGGGAGGCGTGTGCCCCTATTATATGGAGATTGGATGTATAGTGCATGTGTTTTTGCCTATTGCCTATTGCCAGACACCGATGTGTTGGCTTTGTGGATCCGCCTCATAATCGGGAGGTATGGTTCGATCCCCGGCCGCGTCATACCAAAAAGACGTTAAAAAATGGTGGTTGCGGCTTCCCTGTTTGGTGTTCAACAAGAATGGGATAGAGCAATGTCCATCTGGCGCTCCTCAGTAGCTGCCGGGTCCACGAGAAAAGGGGCAAAACAAATATCCGTTTCGGACAATAACATTTGGAGCATTCTGGAGCATTCTTCTTTGTTCTGTTTTATATAAGCACATTAAAAAAAAAAAAAAAAAAAATCATAATCCTAAAGGCAGGTTTTTAATTTAGTAAATTTGTTTTGGTTTCATTTGATTTAATTTACATGTTAATTAAAAAAAATAAAAAAAAAAATGGCTGCGCTCCTCTGATTTTCGACTCCTTGACCCACGGGTGAGAGACAGAAGGGTGCTAGCTCGTAGACTTGAAAGCATAACTGTCTCTCAACACAATGTGAGTTTTCTTCCGCCAGCCACTAGCTAGGGATATGACAGCCTCGACGGGGAAAATAATTTAGAGACATTAAATAAGCAAGGTTCCATGATCGTAAGTAATCTTTGTTTCCATCGGAAACACGCTAAGGCATATGCTCTAATTTCTACTCACTAAGATAATGTTTAGATTGTGGAAAAGAGGAAAAGTATTTTACGAGATAGAATTAAATATATTATTGTGCGACCTTTTTTCGGGGGGGGAGAAAGGAAGAGTATGTTGGTAGTGGTAGCAAATATGTTCGCCATGTGGTTTACCATAATGCATGGGTACTGACTCTTGTACACGTATTTCTATGTTCTTGTAAAACAATATAGAATTTCGTGTAGAAGAATCAATACAATTTAATTTCATATTGAGATGGGTTTTAAACCAGGTACGTCAATAAAATACGAATGAAATACTAAATGGCCATTGACACCCCTGGTCAAAAAAAGAAAAAAAAGAAAAAGGATAAGAATCTGGGTTAAACTGCATTTAAAGAACATTTAACTTCTTTAAAAAAAAAAAAAAAAAAAAAAAAAGAAAACCTCCTTAAAAAACTACACGTACGTCTATATGCAGTGCGCGAACTAATTCATGTTTCCTTATCCACTGTAATATACACGTGTGATTTTTGCCCTGAGGTGCCCTAAAGTATTACCCTTTCAAAACCAATGGCTAATGGTGGTAGATTTTCCCCGACTATAATCATTATCCAATTATTTAATTGAGATGTCACTTATTGATACAAATCGACAATCACCTATCAAAATCGGAACTGCCAGATTGAAATCAGAGATAAATATCATTGATTGTGATCTTATTGCATGGTTTGATTTCGTGGTTCCAATCCGTCTTGATCAAGTTTAGTCGAGTTTCGTCAAAGAGCTGTTGATTGATACATTTTCGTGGGATAATGCCTCGGCCCAGAGGCATCACTCTTTGCCAAAGTCGAGTATCCCTTCCGAGTAACTTCAGCATGAACTGTCAAATGTTACCCTAAATACATCGTAGGCTCGTACTTGAAAGATTATGATCCTGATTTGATGCAGTATCCGATTGAATGAGATTTTATGAATTATAAACCCGATACCTCTGGTAATTGCGATGGTTTCTTGATATGTAGTTCTTAAAGACTCAACTGTAGGAGCCAAAAAAGGTCCTAAGTTCGAGTCCCGGTAAAGCATGATTTTTCTATCTGAAAGAGCGACAAAAATCTGCAGCTGACACTCTTTTTTTCCCCAGGGAGAGAAATTTTAACCCGGCTGGGGAGAAATGTAAATTGTACATTGATCTCGGATTTTCCAAGATTTAAATATGCTATTATGGGAGTGGGTGTGATTTTTTGTCATTAGATATGATTATTAGATCTAATGACAGTGGTAACAATAAATGCAAAGAAGACATTTCTACATAATTCCAGACTGAGAACGGGTTTTACATCAACTAATTTAGGAGTACCTCTCGTAAATTTCATGAACGGAAAATTATTCGAATTTACTGTTATCAGGGGCCACAGTCCTCTAGGTTTCGGAATGGCGTCATTGCTCTTTATCCTCTGAGGACATTCTTCCTCCTATGATTTTGTTGAAGAAGAACGGGGTGTTTTCCTGGAGGAATGTCATCTCCTACTAACATTCCTAGGTCTTGGAACCTATGGACAGGTGTGCACTGCTCTCTATCTGCAAAGTCCACGGTCTGAATAAGAGTGTGTTCAATGTCCAGTTTCAAATTTATACGCCAACATGAATCATGATACAAAACGCAAACACAAAACGCTGATATAAAGAAAAACAAAAGGGTGTTCATTGTCCCCCATCGCCGGTCCGTAAAAATAAACGTGTTTCAAATCTCAATTAAAATTTAAACGCCGGAAATTTAAACGCCGAAAAGATGCGTTTACAAACGCAATCAGCTTCAATTTTACGACCTTGAGCATCGCGATTGCAACGAAAATGCGACATTGAACAGGATTGAGTTTTCAAACGTGTTTAATGTGCTCTCGCAATGGAAGCTTCCGGTGCAATTGAAAAAAGGAGAAGATATTTGTTTTTTGAGTGGGGAATTTAAAGACGATCGACGTATAAACACGTTTAAATTTTGGACACTGAACGGTTGCACCGTTGATCGCGTTTGTGTTTGAGTTTTGTGATTGCGTTTTGTATCATGATTCATGTTGGCGTATAAATTTGAAACTGGACATTGAACACACTCTAAGCAGATCAAAATAATGGTCGTTGAGGTTATCAAACTTGATGTCGATACCAAGCACTTCCTCAAATGATAACTTTTGATTAATCTCCATTGCATTTTGATCTATTGGCCGATAATTATGTCCTTTTTCCGATGAAGACATATCGCCTGCCACTGCTTGTCTTGTTCTATCTTCTTTAATTCATTGGGTTATTCATCTCAAGGTCGTTCCAATATTCTTGATCCCATCAATTATCTTACACAATATTGCGTCTGTATACAGACTAGTTGTCAAAGAGTAGTCATGGTGCACCGATGGAAGACCACTAGGTCTGTTCGGCAAAATTCGGTCATGTCCAAGATTCATTCGTCATCTAATCGTTCGCCAAATTTTGATCATCGGTTATGATTGGAAATCGGTGCAAGGACTTGAATATTTACCACAAAATCATATGTACATTTTACAACAAAAAAAAATAAAAAAAAAAATAATAAAAATCTTGCCTGCATTGTTTTCATGGGGAGCTGGGGATAGGGAGGAGCCGTTTTCATTTTTTCATTTTTTCTCATTTCTTTGGATATTTTCCATGTCTCTTTTGTTTTGCTCCCCTATCTTTCCATGATAAAATGTAGGCATTAAACCTCTAATTCATTATTGTGTCACTGTTCGTGTTTACCTTTAATTCATTATGATGTTCTGTGGGTTGTCTTGTTGAATGCAGATTCCATGTTATAAAAACCGTCTCAATGCCAACATTTGTACCTTTTACGACCTCCGGCCCAGACAGCAATATATTTCAAGATCATCGACATTGGTCTGTATTTGTTTGTAGAGCTAACACAAATGTGTCAGGTTATCCCAAACACAATCAACTTTAGAACATAGAATATAATGCGGTTAAACGTTTTGGTACATATTTCAGTCCCACGCATTCAAACAGGTGGGAGTAATCTCTAGCAGGTACCATGGCCAAGTGCGCAGACTTCAGGCGGCGGAAAGACGATGGATTGACTAAAGGCCTATTAATTTATAGGTGGAAATCCGTTGGATAACATTCGATGGGTCTTTTCCGATGTGTCCTTTTGAGTAATAACATTCGCCAGACGTCTGCATCCACATGGATTATATCACACAAATGACGCGAAATAGACATTTTTAAGAGTAAATGACAGGTATGCCAGGAAAATAGTTCTGTGACCTCCGCAGGACTTATAACCAGTTGTCCCACTTCCACATTGAAGGTTCCAGGGGGGCATTTCATCAAAGGACTTGTCGGACATTTTATCCGACAAATTTGCTCTCAGCCAATCAGATGCAAGCATTTCAGTAGCATATAACAGTTTGTCGGATAAAACGTCCGACAATTAGTCATTTCATGAAATGCCCCCTGGTAGTTATTGAACATATACAAATATCTGTATTATTACTAATGTTTGAATTGTATTGATCAAATTTAATTTTACATCCGAATCGTAATCAATATCGGATTCAATAATAGAATAATATAATTATGAGTTTAAAACATATACGCCTTGGTTTAAAAGACCCCTAATTAATTTATTAATAGGTCTGGTCATACAAAAGCATATTGAGTATCCGCAATCATGAGAATCGTCACATAGTCGTGTGACGGTCACTGCTTATCATAATGTCAAGTGATCGTAATATTAATATAAGTCGAATGTGATACATGTGACAAAGAAAATGGTTGTCTTTGTAAATAACAAATCTTATTATTTATTTTATTGTAAGTTTTAGTTGTATGTTATATGAGTTGTTTTACGATCAGGGTACACCATTTTGTCTCACTGGACAAAAAAAAAAAAAGAAGTTGTTTTGTTTTCCGTCAACTTTTGTGTATGTGCTCACACAAGTAAAATGATATTGCTTTTAAATTTGGAGGCATAAGGTCACCAACTTATTTTTCTATAGGGGTTCAAATCTTTTATTCCACGTAAAGTCAAT
The DNA here is from genome assembly GCA_940671915.1 of Paracentrotus lividus. Taxonomy (NCBI): domain Eukaryota; kingdom Metazoa; phylum Echinodermata; class Echinoidea; order Camarodonta; family Echinidae; genus Paracentrotus; species Paracentrotus lividus. The sequence goes on from CALNVZ010003428.1 coordinate 39,425,976, forward strand.
TGCTTCATTTTTCGGAGAGGACGTTTTTGACAGAACGTGATTTGACAACATTGTAACGTGAACTATCTGAAAAATAAATAGATGTGGGTGAAGTAAACATTATAAGTTTGTGGCATATATACAAGTGTTCTTACAGACAAAAACATTGTTCATCTAGTGATGTCTAACTATGCGTAAAACTACCGAATTCGGAGAGGACATTTTTTGACAGAATTGGCACCCCATTTTTGGTTAATGGTCACCAAAAATCAAATTAACTGTAGCTTCTGGGGTTTAAGTTTTAAACAATCACATTTCAGTAGTCAATTCTGATTGGAAAAACAAGCCTAATGATTGGTATTAATCAAGATGCGCAGGCCCAAAATCAGAAAAAATAAAATGAGACAGTAATTTTGCCCTAAAATGCCATATAATGGTCAATTTTTAGAAGTAAATGTGTATTTCAATAATTTATTTTTCTTTTGGAGGTTGCTCTAACAGTGCCCAATAGCTTGCCATCGTAGATTTGAAATTACACTACCTCTATTTCTTTTTATGGTGCACAGAAGGCCAGTTTTGACGGTGTACCCTGATCGTAAAACAACCCTTATTTAGATTTATTTTGATAAAATAGCTTGTGGAGGGCTAAATAACAGAGGGAATGACCACGTTGTCCCCTTTTTTGAAATAATGATGAGAATGTGCATACCCTGGACGATGGTGTTTTGTTCTCTTGACCATGTTGACCCCTCTCCCCGTCTCCATTTGAATTTTTTGTGGTTTCCTTGTTTGACATGTCTGAGGTTTAGAATGTCCTGGTCGCTTTGGGACAAACCATCGTAACGGTCATCGAACCTTATTCAAGTGGTTCAGAATCTTGTTGGCTTCTTCTCAGGGTTGTTTGTTTGTTTGTTTTTTTAAACCTAATTACACAGCATATTGATATGATATAGTCGTTTCACTGTTATTATACTGGATGACCTCGATATAATTACAAATTTATTTCAGGGCATAAAAAAGGTTTCGATTCAAAGAAGAAGATGCTTCACTTTGGAAAAATAGTTGTCATTTGGAGGAGACTGGACGGGCATATTATACTATTTACACAACACCTTTTCCATTAGAATAAATACAAAACAAAAATTAAAGGAGGAATATGACCCCTTTTGCGCAAACTCATCATGACGTAACACCGAACTGATCAACCACGTTGCAGATAAATTATCATGGGGCGGTGTCTCACATGAATAGGAGATGAAGGGGGAGGGGGTTAACCTGTATCCCCATAATGGCGTAGTCCATAGAGACTTCTCTCTGGTTAGTCTAGTCTCTCTACATTGCCACGCTTTTGACCGACATTTCATTAAAAAAAAAAAAAAAAAAAAATCCAGCGTAATGTTACAGCAGTGGCAAAGAAGGCCAAGTCGGCCCCAAGGAGAAGGTTAAGAAACCAGTCACGAAATGTATAGTTAATAGATCTTCTAACTATCAATGCTGAAGTCATGATGAAGTGGTGTAGCTTCTGAATAAAGACGGTGTCTCATGCACTTTAGGAGATGTCTCTGAGATACCCGAGACACATCAGTCGCATCAGTCTCGGAGAAATCTCCAAGATATCTTCGCGGCTGAAAAAAAAAAAAAGTCCCATAGACGTGATCTTGTTCGATTTTTCAAACCTGTCGTAAACCCGTGTCATGGCAAGTGAGATACCACTATTAATGAATGGAACTGGCTTTAAGATGGAGAGTGGAGATTTTCGTCGTAATCAGTGAACAATGGGATAACATATCTGTACGATCTCCACAGTATACATTTTAAGAAATCATATCTTTCTTTTTACCCCAGTTATTTCATTGTTTTGTTTTATTTTTGTTTTTTTTTTAAACAGAGGAACGAAAGTTTATGTGCCATTGGATACCAAGAACCAGAATACACAAGGTACAAGAATAGTTCCAGGACAAAGAGTGCCCATAAGAACTCCCACACACGTTCCCGGGTCTACAATGTTTGTTTTTCCATCGGGACAGAGACCTATTGTTGGACAGCAAGGACCAAGCAGGGGTGTATCTAGACCTGGTCTCGGAGGGCAAAGACCAGGACGGGTTGTTCAAAGACCTGTTGTGGTAGGGCAAAGACCTAGTAGAGTGGTGCCACGACCGCAAGTCACGACACATAGGATGCCAACAAATCAACATATACCAGGCAGGACACGACCGAGTGTGAATATACCAGGGAGAACACAATCGCAGATTCCCTCAAGGGTTCCGACGCAGTCAAGAACTCCTGTGAGGACATCACCGTTTGGGAATTTTCCCTCGCGAACGCAACCGAACGCAAGACCCACGATACCCAGAAGGATACCACCTCGGACCCATCAGAATACGATCAGAACTCCGGTTAGAAACCCTTCTAGGACCCCTTCCAGGACCCCATCTAGGATCCCTTCCAGGACTTCTGCTCATACCCCGTATGTCTCTAGGACGCAGTTGTATAGCCAGTCTAGGATACACAGCACGCAACAAGTATTGGCATCCAGACAACTTCATGTACAACAAGGAGCCCTGCCTAGAACGCGTACCAATGGCGTTTGTAGGTACCACGGATACTATCCCATAGCCTGCTGCACCGGATGGAAAAGAACTGTGAACCCAACAAAACCTTGGACCTACTCCTGTGAACGTGAGTACAAAACCATTACCATGATTTATGAATGAGCATACTCTCTCCATATTCTGCATGCATTCTTATTTGTAAGTCCATTAAACTATTAAAGGTGCCAAATAACATCTCGATCGATGATCTCTATCTTCTGTAGGCTCGTTTACCGTAACGTCCATTAGATGGTGAGATGGATGTTACGATGAACGAGTCGGTATAAAACAGAGATCATCGGTACATTTCAACAAGATGAGAACACACGCGAAGACGACCTATTTTCTATCACATCTATCAACATCTTGCATCTCATCGGAGTTTATTTTGTAAGGCTCTGCTCCCCTTTTAGCCGCCGATTCTCTCCTGATTGACCTCACAGACCTAGTGTCTAAATACGATCTCAGGAATGAACTTGACACAATTATCCTGTCTTTGATTATGTAGCTCTTACGTTCACGCCCTCTGTATGCTTTTTACGGGTGGGAAAGAACTACCTCATCTGGTCCCTCCCCGTTGAGTGAGAACTTGAAAGGCGTTGACTCTGCGTAAAACTATATGAATTAAAGTCCTTCTGGCTCCTTATCATAGTCTTAGCGAAGACATCGTCTTTTCCGTGACCTGGAAATAGGCGACATCCATATAATGATCGCCTAAGGGCCTATTAGCGTTTAATAATCGACCATGTCTCACAAGTAAGGCTAATTATGTCTGAGCGATATATTTTATATTCAACCTAAAAATCTGGATGGAAATTGAATTAAAAGTTATAAGCTGGTTGTCTTGCTACTTTAATTTGTGTCGAAGTATGAACACCATAAATTTCTCTATTTTGTTAATTTCGTCAGAATCAATTGCGAGACTTCCATTTTTTTCTATTTTTTTTTTTTTTTTTTTTTTTTTTTTTTTTTTGTGGGGGGGGGGGTCGAGCGTCTTTTTTCTTCATAATAGTACCTCAGAATGCTGTGACCCTTGTGAATTGTTGTGTAGATGGGGGAAAGGCACAATTTATTTTGGTTTTATCTTGAAGAATTTGTCACTGTGTCAGTATAAATTGCATTTGCATCATGACCTCCGTATCAGTCAGTGCATCTTTCATGTCTTTCAGGGGCCCTTCTCCAACATTTTAGGGCTATGTCACCGTAGAAAATAAGAAAATTAGGGTCTGTGAGATTGAAACTATACAGTGATGGACAAGTAATTAGGATTCGTTAGCATATCTCTGTCACCTCGTCATTGATAGGCTGATGATGATAATGATGAAGGCGGCCCAAAGGCACCCTTGGGATTTTAATACAACCTGTCCAAAAATACCACATGAGCATGATGAGCCGTAATGCTTCTAGTGTACCTGAATGAAACAATTACTAATGCTTGTATATTTTGAAATGGGGAGGAGGGGGCGTTGCGGGAAAAGGGGGTGGGGCGGTTAACAAAAGCAGACGTACATAGGGTTTAATATTTGTGCCTGAATGGAACTTTGTCAAATTCAAGAATGACCAAATGATATTGATCGTTACGCTGGCCTGGTCTAGTGATCACACTGGGATTACGTATCACTGGATTCATGTTTCTTGTATCTACTCATATTATACAAGGTAATCTAAAGGTGTCATCTTGCTTGCTTTCCGAGTGCATCTTATATGTGGAGGAGCCGATAAATGTTTCCAATATACGTTGCATGGTAGAGTGTCTGCAGATTGTGAGCTATACATGTATATGAGAGAGAGAGAAAAATGAGAGAGGGAGAGAGAGAGAGAGAGATAGAGAAAGTGGGAAAGAGAAGAGAGAGAGAGAATGTTTGTGTGTGTGTATTGTGTGTGTGTGTGTGCGTGTGCTGTGTGTGTGTGTTGTGTGGTGTGTGGTGTGTGTGTTTGTGTGTGTGCGTGTGTGTGTGGTGGGTGGGGTGGTGTGTGGTTCCGGTTTTGCATAACTTTGTCCAGAGGCGGACATGAATACAGAAATATGCACGTAATTCCAAAACATGACCAACAAATAATTCATCCAACGGCTTTCTTTTTAGTTAAAAAAGAACAAATAGATTTTAATACGTCACAAACTCTCATTTCAGAACTCGTACTTTTTTTGGTGTTATTCTTTTAGGATCGTATTGAAGATTCTTTAGTTCCCTATTTATTTACATGAAGATCAGAAAGTGAGGAAGAAAGAGGAATTCGTAGGAAATAACTACAAAAGGTTTGTTTATCTCCTTCTTTGTTACGATCCCCTTCAAAGGGTTAAAACTGTTCTCAAAATAGACACAATGTCTATGAATGATTATAAAGGTTACACAATATTGGTTTCGAGCTAGTGTTGTCTCCCATTGTCGGTGATATTTTTTTATGAACGATTTGTAGGCAAAGTGCTTTTCAGAGGATGTCTCATTGAGCAGCGAACGTTTTCGAATGTTTGTGATCTTTCTCTACGCTAACCTGCAACTGATTGTGAATTTTGGGCTTTGGCAGAGTGACATAAGGGTGGTAGAGTGTCGCAAACAAATTTTTATTGTGTTTAAAACGTACAAACAGTTTCTCTCGTAAGATAAATTATTTGCAAACGTAAAGACTGTTCTCGAAACAGAAAAAAGTCAGGTTTTACGTTCGTTCGCCAAGAAACAGATGAGTGTGATTTTTTGCAAACAGTTTTTACTTCCGCAACCCCCCCCCCCAAAAAAAAAAAAAACGCCCCAAAACAAAAAACAAAACAAAACAAAAACATTAGAATTAAATAATTTTTTTATTAGATATCCAAAACGATGACTGTTTTGATTGTTTTGTCTCTTATCATTTCCCTCGTGCATCTCATTGTTTTATTAGCTTGTTTATCAAATTGCAATATCCGATTGTTTGAGGAATTCATCAATTGTCTTCAAATCAAAACCCACGAACAATTTCATTGCCAATGTATCTATTTTGAGTTTTTACAATGGAGATCATCCGTCTCCGGTCCTGTGGGAGGGGGGTCGGTTTACCGATTTTAATTCGGTATTTCTGAAGATTCATCCATTGTTTCCGTGATGGGGGATGAGTAACGTACATACAAACCCATCTGATAGATGACTATCGTCCGTATGGCAAGCCCTTTTACTATTTATTTATTTCTGATATCACTAATTCCAATTTCTGATATCACAAAATCGAATTTCTGATATCACAAATTCATTTTCTGATATCAAGAAATCAAATTTGTGATACCACAAATTCTCATTGGTTTAGCACGTAAACCCAATTTCGGATATCAAAATTTCGAAATTGAGATATCAAGAATTCGATTTGTGATTGGTGATATCACAAATTCGAATTCTTGATATAAAAAAATATTAGGTTCATATGCTAAAATATTGGGAATTGGTGATATCACAAATTGAATGTTTGATATCAGAAATTGAATTTGTGATATCAGAAATTCGATTTTGTGATATAGAAATTGGAATTAGTGTTATTAGAAATAAAGTTTAAATAGTAAAACGGCTTGTCATACGTCCGTCCTTCATTTGACAAGCTGTCCGAAAACTAGAGGTATATTCGATCCAATTGGTCAGTAGAGAGGAAGTCGAAAAGACAGCTTTGGCCCTTTGATGTATGGAAATATAATATTGTAAATAGAGGATATAAGAGGAATACAGAGAGTGGATATCGATCGAGATGGAGAGAGAAAGAGACGTCTCAAAGTTACGTTTAGACTGATAAGGGAGGGGCGTTGAAGAACGACAAACACCATAGTTATAATGAACATTCTACTTATTTGCATATTAAAAAATTGCTTCTCCAAGATAAGATGATAGGTTATAATTGTCAGACATTCAGACATTTATAAAATATTAGCAGAATTAAACTCACAAAATGTTCATATGAACAACTCATATTCCAGGACCCAATTTGTACCCAAAAGTGGCTTTAAAATATTAACTGGGCACGCCAGACTTCAACTTTGTAGACGAAAGTTCGGAAGAAATTACTGCTCTCTCATGTCGACTGACGGAGACCTCATGAACCAAACTGTCAAGGACATTATGGGATCTAAATCCCTAAAGTGGTCCCAGTTGCATGCAAAGGAAGATGAGCAGGAGATATTTCTATACCTTTCGACAGACTTTAACAAACAGTTTTGGTTCCTACCCGCCAACGATCTCGGCTGGCGGCGTAGCGTTGAGTGACGAAATCTTAAAAAGCGCGCTTTTTTTTTTCGTGGTCATCCCTTGTCTGTCTGGTACTGTCGCCTGGACTCCTTATTCGATTCTTTGAAGAAAAAAAACTTCAGGTTCTTGTGACTCAGCAACCAGCAAGGGGTGTGGGGGTGGACACGGGGCAGCCTAATAATATTACGAGCCTGACTAGTGCTTGTAATAAAAAAAATAGTTTTAGCAACAGTTTGGATGTTTTCTGTCAAACTGTCTATTCGTAACTGTCGGCAGTTAAACGTAAAGTAAAATACGAGCATTATTTCAACTATTTCATATGGATTTGACGATAACGGTGCCCCCATTTTGTTCAAGGATCTGTACCACCTTAAATGAGTTTGTCTTAGTTTAGCGATCAGTGATTTAGTTTACATTATACATGATATACTAATAACATTAAAGGGGAAGTTCACCCTGGAATTTTATTGGTCTTAATAAATGCAGAAAAATAAAAGAAAAATATGAGTGAAGGTTTGGAAAAAATCGACCAAAAAATGATAAAGTTATGACTATTCAAAGTTTTGATTATGTGACGTCACATGCGAGCAGATCTCCTATGTGTTATGTAGTGTAAATTCCATAAAATGTCATTTTTTACAGAAGAAATCAATTATGTCACCTGTGCCGTAGATATACCATCAAATATATGTTCATATACATGAATATATCAAATTCACCCATTCCTTTTTCAAGAACCATGACAAAAAGACAAATTTATGGAATTTACATACACAACCAATGGGAGAGCTGCTCGCACGTTACGTCACAGAATCAAAACTTTAATTATTCATAACTTTGCTATTTCTTGGTCGATTTTCTTCAAACTTTCACTAATATTTTTCTATTATTTTTCTTCATTTTATAAGACCAATAAAATTCCAGGGTGAATTAACTTCCCCTTTAACAGTTTAAGGTTCAGATTATATAGAGCATGTAGAGAGGGTGAGACAGGGGTAAAGAGTTTGGCATTACAGGGGGTGGTGGTAGTTTGCAGGCACAAACCCATGTTGTTCACTTACTAGGGTCTGCAGTTAAGAACTAGATTCACGCGTGTACTGTAGCTTCTCCCAACAAGGGAAACACAGACAGACACAGACAGTGAGTATGGAGACTAGTCTCCACTCTAGACTGAAATTTGTTTAAGTGTCAAATTGAGTCTGTGCTTGCAGACTAGGGTGGTGGTGGAAAGAGGAAGACTATTTTTTTTTGTTACTTTGGAATGCAGAAAGAATGAGTGAAATATCCAGTTTTAAATTAGCTTGGTCAAACCTCTATATATGCATCACGTTAAACTGATTGATGGAATTTACAGAAATGAATATGCATAGAACTGAAAGATGATTATATTTTGGACAGTGGTCTTTCATTATTCATGGCAATGGCCTTAACGTGATTGTCAATCATTCAGTACTTCTATCATCATGTTCAACAGGCCGGGTGACGTGAGAACAATCGGTTATAATTATTTCAATTAATCATCTCAGATTTTGACGAATTTATCTATTTATGATACCTTTACATTACTCCCCAAAAGATTGCAGGCCTATATTTTTTTGTTCATATCACGTAAAATACTAATTGCCCTTGACCCATAAATATTAAATGCAAGAAGATAATAGACGTATTTCTTCTTTTCGCTCTGTGACCGGAATATTTGTGAAGAATCTGTGCACTGGAATTTAAGATTACGTGATTTGGATGACAGACTGACTGATTTGCTAGAAAATGATTTGATTCATTGAATTTGAAACGAATCAGCGTGAAAATGATACATCGGTCATATTTGACATTTACTTCTGAGCATCAAATATTAATTTAAAACACGAAAAAAAAAGGAGAAATTAAAATAGTGACCCAAAGTAAACTGTCACTCCTCAATCATGAGCATAGCCTACACAAAGGGAATCGTACTGACACTTTGCTGTCTTATCTACGATGTAAAATATTTCGGCACGGCAATGAACAGCGATTTATGAGTAATGAAATGAATTACGATTGAAAAGTATCTGAAGTATTATGAGAGAGAACTTTGACAGTAAACCGGATTGCAGGTGATAAGAAATATTCATATTTTAACCCGATTTCGATACAAATGACAGCTGGCTATATCGATGCAGTGGGTCTTTGGTCTCTGCAGATGGGCCAAACCAACTGATTACAGTATATCTTCTGTCATGTTCTGGCAATCCATGTAAGATAAATAGGCAAAGTGGGCTATGTAAATAGAGAAAGTACACACATAGTTCGACGACAATACCAACCCTACGGTGAAACTAATGTAACTCTATCCACACCTCATGGTGCTTGATCTATTCATCTAAACTCAAACTACTTCACACCTATGTTGATCTTCTTCCGCGCTTTTAGAAACATTCCTCTCCTCCCACCTGACTAAAAACCTTTCTCATTTGAATTCGTCCTCTCCATGTGTTGCCACATTCCTGTCATAAGAGAAATCATATCGCTGAGATTGCAGGAAAAAAAAATCCTCCGAGGTTAACCTTCCTTTTTTTACATTGACGCTAGAAAGTCTGACCATCATAATTCATGATGAACTTGCAATCTTTGATACATTAACCCTAGGATGTGAAAAAAATATATCAAGTTCGACATGGTATACGTCCCTGGTACATGTAGAAACCTTCGTTTATTATGCCACCTGTCTTTGCACAGTGAAATGAGATCGTGGTTTGATCCTTGAAAGACTTCTACAAGAAATGGAAATAATTTCCAAAAATATGTAATGATATAGAATTATAATATGGACATGATGGATAGGAACTTGAAGGGATGACAAAGTAGTCTTGGTATAAATGAAAATGAACCGTACATATGGGAAACGATTTGAGTTGGTTAATAGACATCGGAAAAAAAATTAGCCAGATTGATGCGCCCCCGATGATTTCATCCAGATTCATTGAACATGCTTGAATGTAAACGTATCAATTCTGTCCTAAGCCGGACAGTTGGATTATGAGATGCTTTGCCGGATCATGTCGTTTAAAAATCCACGTAGCCGATCTTCCTTAATTTTATAGGAACCGCTCATTTTAATACAAAGCAAACAAATCACTGATTCTCCCATGTTATGAGAAACAAACCTTAAAGCCTTGACCATTTCCACAAAACAACTTGAAATTGACCATCATGATATTCACAAGGGAGTAGCCATTCCAGTAATGTTGTTTATTATTATTGAAAGGTATATCATAGTTCTTAGGAATGACTCTGGACTATGAGCTTTGTTATCGCAAGCAGTATATCATTTTTATGATATCCGTTGTCCTTCAATAACAATTTAGATTAATGGACACTACTAGGAAATGTCCATGGTAGGTTTCAGTTGTTGATAATAAAAATAATAATAGTAATAGTAGTAGTAATAATAATAATAACAATAATAACAATAACAATAATAATAATAATAATAATAATAATAATAATAATAATAATAATAATAACAATAACAATAATAATAATAATAATAATAGCAATAACAATAATAATAATAATAATAATAATAATAATAATAATAATAATAACAGTAATAATAATAACAATAACAATAATAATAATAATAATAATAATAATAACAACAATAACAATAATAATAATAATAATAATAATAATAATAATAATAATAATAATAATAATAAATATAATAATGATACTGATAATGATTTTTAAACGCTTAATTAGTGTTTAACCAATAATTATTCCGCATAGAACAGGTTATCATGACATTGAGCACATACCATTTTAAGCCTTTCCGCCGATACTCATACCACGCCAGGGTCAAACGTGATGGAGAAAAATTAATGTCATGTCAAAGCATTCGTTAAGTAGCCGAAATTCGAACCGCATACCTTGTGATCTAGAGTCCGCGACTGTTTCAGTAGTCCTCATGTCCACTGGCATTTATAAACATTAATAATTATTTAGACCATAATCATGTTAACCTCTTAATTGATTACTCAATTTAGATTTAAATCCGGGTTGTTGTCAATACAAAATCGACAGAGCTATCCGTATTCCTCTGGAAATTGCACTTTCGTGGAAAAGCACATGTGACGCCAAATATTTAAATGATTACTTGTCATTAGCTCTTCAGAGTAAGTTAAATTTTAGTTTCAGTTTGATGGATTGATTAATGTAATTTCTAATCTTACCCCATATTATCTGCATATATTAATATTGTTCGTATCGATAAATAGTACACGGGAGATATCTCGCTATAGTTCATTAACGAATACATGGATTGAAATGTTATATAAAACGGGGAGGGGGTGGGGTGTAGTCATGTTGCGTAGGTCCAGTCTATTATTGTTTAGAAGAAACGCGAAATAAAACGGGGCCATGAGAGTTCGTCTTATTTTCTAATATTTATTTTGCCATTTCTCCTTTCCTTTTCACTACTATATAAAGTTACCATTAAATTTAGCTTGCAGGAAATGGAACAAGTGTTAATTATTGCCATCGGCGCCATAACGCTAGAGGGGGTGCCCAAAACTAAACTAAACTTTAAAAAAAAGTAAATGAAAGGGTTTCTGTTTGGGAAACTACGCATGTGCGTGTCTTGGAACAGATGTGTGGGTGTAACTTAACCCGCCAAAAGCGCACCTGTCCGAACATCACAATTACCCGCGGAAAATCATAAACTTTTAGTAGCTCCTTGGTACTTTTCCTAGTCTTTCCTTCATTCTAGGATTCAAAGGTCATAGTCATTGGCAAATACGACAGACCTGAAGCTTCGGAATGGTTTCAGCCAAGAACGAAATGGCATTCAATCCTCTCAATGACGAAGGTCCCAATAACAAGTTTTCCGGCGAAAATAAAGAAAGAAAATGGAATTAAATTGAGCGAGATGGCGTGACCTAGACATGCGATGAAATATTATATGACTGGTCAGAATATTTCCTTTTCAGAAGTACTTATTATAGAAATGCTTGGCATATTATGCCAGGGTTGGTCATAATGGTTCTAACAGTATACAAATGGTATAGGATACAGAAGAATGATATTAATAGCGTGTTTCTCATTGGCAAAATTGCAGAGATTGCTTTCGCACTTATTTCAAATTCAAAGAGAACCTACAGTTGAAGTTCGAATACAATGATGCTTACTCGCAATATTACAGAGTTAAAAACTTTACTCATTGCTATATATATATATATAAAAGGGTTTATTGTAAATACTTTAGCTTCACGGAAATATGAAAAGGTTTTGAATAGTGATTTAAGAGCGTGAATCCTTAGATGTAAGTTGAAGGAGCGTCGCGACGCCCCTTCACCATGCTCACAAAGTGATACCATATAGTTTCTTTTAAAACTAGTCTAGCGTGCCCATAAAAATATGTTATTATTTAGTTTATTTCATTTTAATCCCTAATTACAAAACAAGTTTTCCGAACGAAGAAATTCGATAAAACGAATTAAATTGTTTGAACACTGATTCCAAAGTCTAATGATCAATTATTAAAAAATAAAAAAATACATGCTAAAATAACCATTCATAACATCTAGCATAATTGAAAGACACATAGGCCTACATCGGAAGGCTAATTTTGAATGGAAGGATTTTTTTCTTTACGCTCCTATTTCCAATATCTGAAAAGGATTTCTACCCCTCGTTTAACGATCCCTAGATACGCCAGATACTGTGACATACACCTGCACAATATAGCTGGAAAGGAAAGACAGGGATACAAAAGCGACTGAGAGCCAGAGGTATAAACATGTGATGTGATCTACAAAGTGTTTATTCGTGTTCCCATTCCAATGGTATTTGGTTAACTTTAGAGGACTTAAACCTAAGTGCATAACAAGAGTTCTTATACATGTTATACCCAGCATGTTCAACTTATAAGAGCCACTATAATCATACCAACCCTATAGATCGCGCTGACAGAAGACATTCGAGCAACTTTAGAAAGAAATAAAACCTGAGAGGGTTTATTTTTAAGAGCAATAGTTCACCATTTGCTTTAATCGAATATCATGTATTTTCTTTAACTAAATGAAATAACTTTACTAACACTCTGGCTTTTAGAACTTTGTAGCTTAAATGCGTCTGCATACCCCCACGTAGTTCTAACTATATTTTGGTCACCCATCTTGAGCACTATTGCGACCCTTTCTAAAGTTTAGAGCGGAGAATAAACCGACTTGTTTCAATTCAAAGAGATTGGACGGACCTGAAACTGAGAGAGTGAATTACCAGTCAATTTAAGTGTCTCCTGTGACAATTCTAGTATTGCCTTTATTATTTTGTTTGAGCAAACGTGTTTGTTACGTCCATATATGTCACATAACAGATGACTCATCAATCACAAGGATAAACTGACCAATTGATGAGAATCGATCCCCCCCCCATATCATACATTCAAATTTGGTCAAAGTCTCTATACTTGTTGGTATTTATTGGTTCCTTTTTATGTATATATACTATATAGTTGTAATGCCATAGATATGAACATTTTGGTAATAAATATGTATATTGACGCGCTTCGGAAGTGCATAGGATACCATTACCCCGGGTGAGGATTTAAACAGGTGAGTTTTGAGGACCAGTCCAGGACTGGGTGTGACGTCCCACCCCTGCAGTGCAGCATTCCTCAACATCACACAATAGAATGCAAATCGTCTTGCATGAACTTGACCCCCTTCTATAGACAGTCACTAAATGCTCCGGAGGTGTATTTAGTTGTATTTTAAAGGGATATGTCTGATGGGAATGGTAAAGAAAATGATATATAAAAATATGAATAAAATATTTCAGCCATTTCTTGATCAAATTTGTTGAAAAAAAGGGTAAATATTATCAAAAATAGTAATCTAAGATCAGAATATAATAATGCTCAATTTTATTTCAGTTTTAGGTAAATATTCAAAGCGTCATCTCTCCCAAAACTGATTGATCCCTCTAAGTGTAAATGTAGTCAAAGAACAATTGTGTTCAACCATTAATTGATTTGTGTAGTTGGACGTGGACATGAACCATTGAGGCATGTACTGAATTTTACTGTAAAAATCATTGAACGGGTTTGCCTGGTGGATAAACCATGTAAACAGTTCGAATAAAATAAAAGTAATTAATCACTCAACGAATATCTATCACTAGCACTAAGGATATACTCCTCAAGAAAAATTGCAAACTCGGAGTATGACAATCTTCAAAATTGATTGCTAGAATTTGAACCCCATGGAGAGAATCCTTTGCAAACCAAGCTTTTCAAATCCTCTATGGACCAACCAATGTAAATATGATTGTCTCTTCTACAAATAACTGAAAAACAAATAAAATATTTCCTGAACGTGACGTTGTTCAGATATTTGAAAGTTATTACTTTGTCGATACTTTCCAGAAATATTATGCATATTTCTCATTCATTTGGGCATGTGGTCAAGTATACAGTTGTCCATCCAAAAGATAATAAAATAAGGTTACTTCAACAAATATCGGGTCAATGGAAATACTTCACCGAGAGCTAATATGCTATTGCAGTATTGTTCAAGAACCTTTGCATTTCGTAATGAGAAGTAGATTGTCATATCATATTGCGCATATATAGAGGGGAAAATTAGGAAGATGCATTTTTAGATAACACATTCAACCTGATAAACCAATCAGTACATTGCAACAATTGACTTCCCATTTAACGGGTAAATAGGGAAGGAGGATAAGAGTACACAACGAATTAGTACTTAATTTGAAATTTATAAAAGCTGTCAACATGCATCTGCAGTTGCATCCCTGCAAGCTCATGAAGTTGATTACCTCAAACAGCAAGAACTGTGGAGTCATTCAGTTCAGGTAACTTTGGCCAAGATATTCCCGCTTCCGTCCAGCCCTTCCCCAAAGTCTCATCATATTACACCCATTCTCATCTTCGGATGTATTCTGTATAAAGAAGGAAGAAACTGACCTTACTTATCTGTTAGACCAGTCCGTACTATGGCAAGGTCCCTAAGGGTTGTCCAAGTTTAATACTTATTTGTAGGTACCATCTGGTACTTGTTGACCAATCTGGTCTCTCGATGAAAAGTTCGTGACTAAAAAATCGGCGGTAAATTGGATGGGGATTAAATTCCGTTCATAAATTAATTTGGGTTTTTTTTGTCCGTCTGGCCCATAACAAAATACTTCGAAATAGTTCCTGGTCTTTAGTACATGTATTTGTACAGCCATTGACCGTCCTAAAGTAGTATAGGGTTGGTAAGACATGTAATACGGAAGTTTCATTCTCGAACAGCAGAAGTTTATTGTAATCAGAGACTCAATATTTAAAGCTTCGTCCTTATTCTGAACTGGTGGTGATGTACCAAAAAAAATAAAATAATAAAAAATTGATTTGTATAGAGCTGATATGTGAGTCAGATACAATGGCAATTGGATAATTGTCGAGGTGAGTTGAAGCTTTCAAGTCCCAACGAGTACCATTGTTTCAACCTCCCTTTATTTGGTGCTCATTGTCACATATTCAATTGTGTGCCTGCAGACGTCATGAATTTGAATGTATTTATATGGAAATCAACAGTATACTATTGTCACATCAATCACAACAATTCAGAATGACATTCTAAACTCGAATACTAGACATAGAGCCAATCTATTAACTTGCTTTTGCAAAAATATAACACCCATCAAGACACGGTATCTTCGGTCTCATCTGGGTGAGGTATCACTTCTCCACGATGTAGGAATTTAACATTGACCAATTAATTGTCATTCGCAAGTTTCAAAGATCATCATTTCAATTACCAGATTTTGAAATGTCCTTCGATGAGATCTATAGAAAGACCATTTCTTTCCATGGATCAGCACCTGAATAATAACGAAATGCATTGCTAGTTTATCCATCAGGTATAATTTACTTTTTATTGCATCTCAGATCTGCTAGCTCTGACGTAAGGACCAGTCCCAGGCTGAAGATACCGCACATATCCTGGGGGACGTGCTGGACTTACGAGAGTCGTTGTGAAACCATCTATGTGCGAGCTTTGTGGCGATGTAGAATGTATGTTGTACAATAAACATTGGGATAATGCGTCTTTAGAATCTGACTTTCTTGCATTGGTATTTTCAACAATCAAATCCTTGTCTGGATTGTCGTAGTATGTTTGCCTTGTATAACACAAGTAATCTTCTTCGTCATTTATGTTGTATCATCTGCCATAACTGATCTTTTCTCTGTCATAGGTATGTATTCCGTAGATTACAGGTGAAGCCAATGCACCGGAACATGTTTGAACTGAAATCATGTAGCTGCTGCACTTTTGAGTCTTCGTGATAGGTTTAATATAATTATTCATCTCGTAAAAAAAATCACATTAAAAGCGTACACGTTCAGTTTGAAAACTCTGCTTAATTCGAGTTTCTGTACAAATGGCAAAAATGAATATGGCATAGGCATGATAGGAATAGTAGACAATTTACATCTTTGGTTCCAGCAGCATGATTGCTGGACCTAGGCTGTGGAACGAACTACCACGATTTGTTCGCTTGTCCCCTTCACTGGAGGTGTTCAAGAAGAACTTGAATACTGTATTATTTAATAAATGATTATGATATTTATTTACATGTATATTGAACAGTGTAGAGCGCTGTGAAACTCACTATGAGTAATTGAGAGCGCTATTACAAGGGCGTCCCGAAAGAACTATACACTTTTGAAATGGCTGCCAAATGAAAAATATTTGATTTTAGGTAACGAAATTTACATGTAGGAAAGCTCATTATCCCAACTTTTATATGACACCAAAAAGTCCGAAATAAAGTCATGCATGAATGAGCAGCGTTCACTTTTGTAAAGGGTATAGAAATTAGGGTGCGCAGGAATTGCCCTACCAATTTGTATGAGGAAAAATCATTTGGAGCTTATGGATTGAGGATGATATGCAGAATTACTGATCAATTATGATGAGTTTGGGTTTGCTAAGAGAAATTTGTGGAATTGGGGATTATGATTTCATGCATGAGTGAACAGGAATATGTATTTCCTATTATAGCATTGTAGCCTTCCAAGTTGTCTTCAGTGGTGTGTTAGTGGTAGTCAGGATGGGTGCAGAACAAGTGAGATGCAGGGTAAGATTTTTGATCCCTTTGATGATTGTTTTCATGATCTTTTGGATTGTCTGAATGTCCAACATCAGTGGCATATTTTTTTCTTCAACAAACAGGATGTGCATCGAAAGAGGAGGAGGACACGTTGAGCATTGAACGTACAGACTTTTATTTTAATTTTGCATTATCAGATTTTTTTTCCTCCTTCTTGTTTTGTTACAGGATGGATGAAACAAGTGTAAAATCGAAAAGAACAAAATTCAACTGAAAATAAAGACTGACATGTTAATATCACAAATTTGTGTTACACTGTACCATATTCCTTTACAAAAGTCCAAATTGCTAAAATGACTGGATAGTTGGTTGGTTGATCAATTGAGTTGATTGATTTATTGGACATGGTGATTGAAATAAATATGAAGATGATGTAATGCTTGATTGATTAGTTGAAACATTTGGAGACTGGTACACTGTTGATTAAATGATTGCTAGCTGGGTGTTGATTGTCTAATTAATGTGCCTGATTGATTGATAGATTGATAGATTGTCATCAACCATCCCAATTTGGGTAAATGTGAGTAGACCGGGATGCAGGAAGGTTGTCAGAATATTTGGAGTAGAAACCAATGAATATGAATGTTCAAAAACACACCCATGCAAAAGAGAGAGAAAGATAGAGAGGAGAGCGAGGGAGACAGGGAGAGAAAGAAAGAAGAGAGAGGGATGAAGACAAAGAGAGAGAGAGAGAGAGGAGAGAGATTAAACACACCACTGAAGGACCTCACTAAACATACCTTGGAAAGTTACAATGCAACAATAGGAAATACATATTCCTGTTCACTCATGCATGAAATTGTAATCCCCAATTCCACAAATTTCACTTAGCAAACCCCAACTCATCATAATTGATCAGTAATTCTGCATATCATCATCAATTCCATAAGCTTCAAATGACTTTCCTCATACAACTTGGTAGGACAATTCCTGCGCACCCTAAATTCCATACCCTTTACAAAAGTGAATGCTGCTCATTCATGCATGACTTATTTCGGACTTTTTGGTGTCATATGAAAAGTTGGATAATGAGCTTTCCATTACATATAAATTTCATTACCTAAAATGAAATATTTTTCATTTGGCAGCCATTTCAAAAGTGTATAGTTCTTTTCGGGACGCCCTGTATAAATGTTTATATCCTATCCTATCCTATCCTAATAATGTATTTGGATAATAAATACAACTCAAACTCAAACTCAAATATCAGATAGAATGAAAATTAATGATAAAACATAATATATCGAATGAAAATGTGATTTAAAATACTCTTATAAATGGGTATAATTTCACGATAAATTATATCATTATATCAACAGATCAGAAGTCGATAGGCGGGAAATTAGCTTTTTCCCATAAATTATTATAACCAGGGACGTGCCGGTCTACTGAGTACCACCCATATAATAAAGACAGTTATCGTGATGATAATATTGACAAATGACCTTCATTGTCGCGGTATACATATAATCTGTTCATTCGAATGAACTGTCACAATGGAACAAATGACTTGTAATTCTTTGCTATCAAAAGCACCAACAATACCGGGGATCAATTTCACGAAAAGCATCCACGCCACAAATATTTCAGCAGGGTGCAGAAAAAAGGTTTCATGGCAGTGTTATTTTAAGCAATAAATAATCATGCCCTTTTACCCTATAGAGCTTGCATAAAAGCCAATAATATTTCGTGATCTTTGCGACTTTTGTTTGGCACTAGCCTTGTTCATAGATCAAACAACAGGTGTTGTAAGTATTGGCATGTTCACAACCGTTCTGCGATGGTCGTACAACTCTCTGTCTGGTTCATCATGTCCATATCAGGGGGCATTTCATCAAAGGAGTTGTCGGACGTTTTATCCGACAAACTGTTATTACCTTACCTTAGACCTTAGCTCGTTCCATCCACATGTGGACATTGATCCGCAAGGGTCCGCCACTGGCGTCGATCCTGGGCGACGGGACTGCTTCCGTTTCCAAGTTGGTCTTCGATCAAGTTGAGTCTCTTTTTAATTGTTCCCACCCATGTCAATGGGTCTCCCTCTTTCCTTTTCCCTCCTTCTGGTTTCACGTTATGCCGTCCTGACAATGCTGCTATTTCTGCATCCTTAGACGTGACCAAGCCATGTCAGCCTTCGTTTTGCAAATTATTTGGCTGAGCAACTTATGTTTTGTGGTTCCTTACATCTTCGTTTAATTGTGTCGGTCCCTCCATGAGATATTTAAGATCCTTCGTAAACATCTTGGATGCGAAAGCATCCAGCCTTTGCCTGTCTTCTTACTGTCAATTTTCCAGGTTCACTGCATAAAGGAGGGATTGATAAGATGTGCTCATAACACCCTCACTTTGTTGCATTCGGATGTTCTTTGCTTTCAGACAGCATACATGCTCCCAAACATTGCTTGCGCCTTGCCGATCCTTCGGTAAATCTCCTCTGAAAGCTTTTCCCATTGTTACTT
This sequence comes from Paracentrotus lividus, assembly GCA_940671915.1. Taxonomy (NCBI): domain Eukaryota; kingdom Metazoa; phylum Echinodermata; class Echinoidea; order Camarodonta; family Echinidae; genus Paracentrotus; species Paracentrotus lividus. Next base: position 39,445,362 of record CALNVZ010003428.1, read on the forward strand.
ATTGTGCTACCAAGTATTGAAATGAGTTTACCTTCTCTATTGCCTCACCATCTAATGGTTACTGAGTTGTGTTTCTGGCCTTATTTCCATTACCTATACATTTCTTCCGGCCCGTTGAATCTTTAGACCAATTCTTGTTCATTATTTCCTGGCTGTTTATCTGCTACATATTGCTAGATTATTTGCGTTTGCGGTCGAAAATGCTGCGATGTCGTCAGCAAGTCAAGATCGAAAAGTTGCTTTGTCCATACGGATACCCTGTTGCTGTTTGTTCTACATGTCTCATTCCGTAGTCGATGACGAGGAGGAACAGGAACGGTGATAGAATGTCCCCTTGTTTGACTCCTGTGGTAATTTTCAAATGATTCAGTGTTTCCCCTTTTCCATCTGGATGCAGCTCTTACTGTCTGAGTAAAAGCTTTCATGATCCCAATAATTTTGTCCGGAATTCCATAGGATTTAACAATTGACCACATTACTCTTCTGTTCACGCTATCAAATGCCTGTTTGAAGTCGACAAAACATGATTGACAGTGATTGCTGAATTCTCTTGTCATCTCTATCACTCTCTTTATATAGATGTATTGCACCTGTACAGGAAGCGACCCTCACGGAACCCAAACTGTTGCTCTCTGAGTTGTGTGTCCACTACCGTTGTAGATTCTTCCCAGTACCACACTTGCCATGACTTTGCCTGTAACAGCTAGAAGTGTCACTCCCCTCCAGTTTGCACAGTTCGTTAGATCACCCTTTTTTTGCTAGCCTTACTATCAGTCCTGTTTGCCATTCTTTGGGTATTTTTTCATGTTGCCATATCAGGTTGCACAGGTGGCATAGCTCTGCTATTGCAGTCTCATCCAAAAGCATTTCTGGGTGAATTCCAGCTAGTCCAGGTGCCTTGTTGTTTTTAAGTCTCTTGAGGGCTCGTTTGATCTCTTCTATAGTTACCTCATCAGTGTTGATATCCAGATCTTCTGTCTCTGCTGTATTTATATCGATTTCCTCTTCTGGAGACGGTTGATTTAAAATTTCTTTGAAGTGTTCCACCCATCTTAGTTCTAAACTGTTATAAGCTACTGAAATGCTTGCATCTGATTGGCTGAGAGCAAATTTATCGGATAAAACGTCCGACAAGTCCTTTCATGAAATCCCCCCCCCCCCAGATTTCCTAGAAAATCCTTGCGTCGAACGTAGGAAGATGCACGTAGGAGAATGAACATCGTACTCGTACTCGATCGGGCCACAGCCATTTCGAAACGCATGGGAACACAGGAGTTGCGTGCGGGACACGCACTACAGAAATATACACGGACTGATACTTGTGTAGGATCGTAAAAAATATATGTGCACAATCTTTGACCGATTACACCATCATGACCATGTACACGATTAATAAGAGTATCCATAAGCACTCTGACATGTTATAATGCTATGGTCACATACGGACGATCCGATCGTGCGTCGGCCGTCCACCTCTCTGCGTCTGGTCTGCGATTAAATTTTGGAAGAGATTCTTGGTGCACATGTTTGTAGGCACATGGGAGCATGTTGCTTCAACCATGTTATACGCAACGAGTAAGGCCACTGCACACTATACGATTTTTAGTCGCATGACTACAGATTTTGGATCCGAAATAGAAGAGCGCGTGCAAATAGTTTATTTTAGATCCAAAGTCGGTCAGTCGTGTGACCGAAAGTCGTAAGGTGTGCGGTGGCAGCCACTCGACGGCTGCAGAACACGCACTTACAAAAACACGGTCAACCGGTTATGACCATAATAGTTGCTGATTTTTTTATTTTTTTTTGCATCCTTCGCATTTTGCTTTTTGATGCTCATGGCGTTTTGAAATCAATGAAAGATTTATTTAGCAAACATTTACTCCATTTACAACAAAATAAACAACAAATATTCATTCAAGCTTTAATGCCAGGATACTTTCCCCAAATTTTGTCTTTGTTAGAAAACGATGTTTGAGATGACCAGGGGTAAATACATTGATAAAGCTAATTTTGTTGCTATTGTCATGATTGCATTTCTGTTGTATTTCAAATTGGGAAAATAGGAGACACGGGAGAAAAGTATTGTATTTCCCTGGTGCATCACAAGAAAGGAATGTATCATTACCTCGTTGAACTGTTCAAAGCAAACGTTAATTCTCGTCATAGGTAATTTTACATGATAATCATGGATACACCCGCATCGATATGACATCTATATATTTGTGGCAACTCAGAAATAGAAAACGTTCTATGTTATGGGTACTTGATGCTTTTCGAAGCACCAAAAGATGTATAATGATAATTACATAGCCTTGACAGAAATAAGTGTAACATAACGATAGAGAGAGAGAGATAGGGAGAGAACATAAATGGCTCACTAGAAACATAACGACAATCATCATGGCGTTTTATCAACTATTTGTTTTAAAAAATGAAATTAAAAAAATGAAATCGCTTTTGTGTGCTTGATAATTGCCGTCCACTCCTTACCACGCTGGGATACTAGAATATAATACATTTTTTGTTATGTAGCCTTCTTCTTCTGCACAAGTTTGGAGACCAGAGAGGAGGAGGGGAAACCTTGTGATTCGGTATATGAAACACTTTTAATTATCATCACGGGGAATCATCACCCTTCTGTGACGAGATCTGAGTTATTATGGTGCTATCATGTTGAGTGAATTATCCTACCCTCAAAATTGCGTTCAAAATGGTGTTTCTTGGTAGCCCTTCAAATTTTCCTCCCAAACACATGCACGTTATGATTTTGTAAATAAAATCTGGCACGGACAGGAGCTAAATTAGTTTCATTTTTATGACTTCTTGTTGTCTTGATAACTCTTTCCATCAGCTGTTGTGTGAATCGTGATCTCGCCCTGACCCTTTCAAATTTTGGGTGGGGCGTGCGGTCATTCACTCTTCACCCTCCCCAAGAAACCCCCATCCCATGACTTATTACTCACGATAAAACCCACACGTCTTCTAACAAGCGATTCTTACTTCGAAAACTGTATTCGATGAATTATGAATAAAGAATCGTGAACTATTTTTAACCAAAAAGGGAGTATTTTTTCTTAAAAATCGTCATCACGAAGATAAAATCTCGACTGATGGTAGGATCACCGTTCGTGCTTTTCTCAGAGTTCTCTCCCCCGACGGCTTCCGCGGTTTTCCTGGGAACGGAAGCCCCCAATACCCGTGCAAGATGACCCCAGTTTAGAGGGGAACTACATATTCAACATGGTTTCACGCCATTGCCTTCCAATTACTATGTTCATTGTAATTTGTTTTATTCATGAATTGTTTGAGAAGAAGTCGTGATATAAAAAAAGCTTTATGGGGACATACTGGAATGCAACGATCGTGATGATACAACAGATTGACAGATAAGTCACGGTTTGTTGGTTTCAATATCCACAATACAGTGCTCACTTTTCCGAAGTTTAACGAATATTTGCACATGACAAATCACGACCTGATATGTGAGATATGACTTCCAGTCAAAGATTGTTTTTACTTGGGTAGACTAACATGAGTGATACATACCCATGCAGGCGAGAATCTTTTTTTGAGTTTTTTTTTTTTTGGTTGAGGGGAGAGGGACGCTAGACCCCCATCATGTTTGCTTCATTTTCCCATAAAACAGCATAGAAATCCGTTTAGAGGAGCATCGTTCTGGGGCTAAACTGATTAAGTATTCACATGTATATCGCATTCATACATTTTGACAACATTTAATTTTTAACTTTATATTAATGTTAATTAATGTATTTTCTGTAAATATACTCGAAATTTTCATTCGTTCGTGTATGATATTTTGTTCATAGAAGTCGATTTATAAATGATGTGAAAAATAATATGGAAACAAATAAATTCAATTGAATTAATGTCATGCTTATGTGATAACCTATATGCATTGTGTATTTTTAAGTATCTAAATTCGACTACTTGACACTGTATTGCCTATGTCTTGAAGAATTGGGGTAAAAAAGAAAGGTGTCAGGAGTGATTATTTTCTCATGTCATGATCTCTCTCATTCTACCTAGCCGTATCCCTTCTCATCAGGATGGTTATTGGATGTTTAGAGTTCAGGATGTCCGCCGGTTATTAGCATAATTGCTCCTTAACGCTCGAATATTTTTTTTTTATTAGCAGGGCGAAACAGGTATCGCTATGATGAGGTGTCTGCGGAGTAACCTGCCTTAATTTTTTGGCAGATTAGGGAGGGGGTAGCATAGGGGCGCTATTCCCTATCAGTTTATGTTGACATTGTTTAATATATCCGTTTGATTTCATACTGAACAAGCTTGTTTATATTATATTTGAATATACTTTTGGATGTGTTTATATTGAATGTTTGTATTATGTTGGTAAATGGAAATAAATTGAATCTTGAATCTTGAATTTGAATCTTGGGCGCAACATGCATGTGCTCGATATTGTTTCTAAACTAACGAACATTGGCTGCGTCCTCCAGTTTTTAAAATTTGCTGGCTGCGCCATTGTATTTCAAATTCTGCATAGTTTTATGATAGACAAGTTGTTCCTTGGGCAACTTTTCAATTTACCAAAAACGTAACAATTTGGGCTCTTATTATTTAGGGGGAAAATTTATGGTACTGCCTTGTAGCATAACAATTCAGTTTGAATAAAACGTTGTTTAATAGTTGACAAATCTGGTTCCACTATTTCATAAATTCTAAGTCAAAGTATTGAAATACAAATGCCATAATAATTACAGTCCACACGACTCGCATCGAGCTTTTGATTTGCTAATTATTTCCTTGTGAAGCCCACATGTTTATCGGTAGAAATTAACTATCAAGATACGAAAGACCAAAGCGTATTAACATGACTGATGTTATTATTTGTTTTGTTTTGTTTTGTTTTTTGTTTTGTTTTTTATTTCAAACATAAGCTTACTAATCCCAAATGCTCTCCTCCTTGTGTAATCATGAAAACGGAAATTTAGATAGACTATAGACTCACGCGTTTGGATATTTACCAAAACCCCGGCTTCTTAAATTTGAACATGGTCACCCCTCTTATAGAGGCTATCGAACAATCGACTTGACTAGAGAGAGAGAGAGAGAGAGAGAGAGAGAGAGAGAGAGAGAGAGAAATAATAAGGATAAATAGAGACACGCCGATAAATATGGGTGTTTCCATTACCTGCTACCCTGCTACACTTCCAATTTCTGCTATACACCTTTTTCAATTTGGACTCGACCATTTATCCCGTTTCTGTGATTGGCTATTTTGCTCATGAATATAGGCCTATCGCCACCTTTCCTGATAAATGTATTTGCATAAGAAGGAATGTAATTTTGTGTGCGTGTACTCTGTGTGGCGCGCGATAAACGTCACGCGAAAAATACGATACGAACTCGTAGGATTTTTACTGCCAAATCCTTGATCTGTAAACGCTTTTCTTCTCTTTATTCTATATTTATCATTTTCATCATTATCTGTTATAATAATAAGGGCCGTCTAGATGCTTTCGATCGTTCTTAAATGTTGATTTCGGGAGACGTACATATGGTACTACAAAATACCAAGACTTGTAGTCTGCGAAGCGACAGCGCAGTGAGCAGCGTCACGAGCTCTTCATTTGAAAGTCGTGAGTTCAAATCCGAAACCGATGGATTTTTTTTTCTTCTTCTTCTTCTTCTTCTTCTTCTTCTTCTTCTTGAGTTTGATTTTCTGACAGTCATTGACTGTCATTCACTATTGTAAAAACAGAAAAACAACCTAAAAATAAGATTATTTTTTTTTCTTAAAGATAATCAGTGTAGCCTAAAGTGGCAGATACAGGATTTTCTAGAGAGTAGCCCTATGGGAACCCACTATTTTTTCAACACCCCCCCCCCCAAAAAAAAAAAGAAGAAATAAATTATTTTTAAAAAAAAAAAAAAAAAAGTTCACCACCATTTCTAACTTTCCAGTGGATTTTTTTTTTTTTTTTGACACTCAAGTTAAAAAAAAACATGTACTATTCTCGTTATCACACGTTAAAGAACAGTTCGAGCCATCAATTGAATTGAGCCGAGGCATAATTAATTGATTATTGATTGCACTCCAAAAGGAAAGAAAAAATTAAAAAATATACGATAATCATAACAAAGTTGATAATTACTATCATATGAGTGATATATGAATAATTACAATAATAATAATTATTATTAGTATATAAATAAATGGCTTTTTTATGAGAAAGTCGTAATGTGGTGACTTGTGACCTTTTTTAACTTGAGTGTCCAAAAAAAAAATCCACTGGAAAGTTAGAAATGGTGGTGAACTATTTTTTTTTTTTTTTTAAACAATTTATTTCTTCTTTTTTTTTGGGGGGGGTGTTGAAAAAAATAGTGGGTTCCCATAGGCTAACTCTCTAGAAAAATCCTGTTATCTGCCACTTTAGGCTACACTGATTATCTTTAAGAAAAAAAAAAAAATCTTATTTTTAGGTTGTTTTTCTGTTTTTCAATAAGTGAATGACAGTCATTGACTGTCAGAAAATCAAACTCAAGAAGAAGAAGAGAAAAAAAAAAAATCCGTCGGTTTTCGGATTTGAACTCACGACTTTCAAATGAAGAGCTCATGACGCTGCTCACTGCGCTGTCGCTCGCAGACAACAAGTCTTGGTATTTTGTAGTACCATATGTACGTCTCCCGAAATCAACATTTAAGAACGATCGAAAGCATCTAGACGGCCCTTATTATTAACAATATGATGAAAATGATAAATATAGAATAAAGAGAAGAAAAGCGTTTACAGATCAAGGATTTGGCAGTAAAAATCCTACGAGTTCGTTATCGTATTTTCACGTGACGTTTATCGCGCGCCACACAGAGTACACGCACACAAAATTACATTCCTTCTTATGCAAATACATTTATCAGTTAAAGTGCGATAGGCCTATATTCATGAGCAAAATAGCCAATCACAGAAACGGGATAAATGGTCGAGTCCAAATTGAAAAAGGTGTATAGCAGATATTGGAAGTGTAGCAGGGTAGCAGGTAATGGAAACACCCGATAAATATTTTCATTTTACAGTGGCAGGATGATAAAATTGTCAACAGATTATTCCAGAGCATTACATTAAAAAAGATAAGGTTTTATTGTTTCCATATCTTATTTTATAAAAGAATATAAGCCTACACATAAAAAAGAAACAGGGGGCGTTTCATGAAAGGATTTGTCGGACGTTATATCGGACATATTTGCACTCAGCCAATCAGATGCAATCATTTCACTGGCTTATAACAGTTGTCAGTGAGAATCTGTAAATATTTGTTTCATGAAATGCTCCCCAGAGATGCTATACGGAGGGATGTAGCGTAATATTTTATTTCTACAAAAAAACATTACATTACACATTGCAAGACAAGTGTGACCGACCTTTAACAATTATTATTCATTATGAGGAGTATATGATAAACTCTTGAGAACCTCTCTCTTTCTAACCTGATCATCGGGCATTTTTATATTTATTTGGATATAAGACAGACGCATTGATTTGATTTTTGAGCTCTAAGCTCCTTCAAAGTGATCTTTGTATCCTAGAATGTCTGACTCATTTACAAATTTTCTGTTCAAAGAAAAGATTGTTTATTTCGCTTTAGAACACGGCAATGAACCATTCTCCCATTGTCGAAACCCCCAAGCCCAACCCATTCTGCTATGATTACATATCAATATTCTTCCGCGCTTGCCCCAAGTGATATCAAGGGAATTGACAAATTATCTTTTTGAACTCGATTTGAAAACATTACAAGCATGACAAGATAATTCATCAGGGAATCGCGTGCTATGTCACAACGATTACTGCAGGTATTATCAGAATATTTGATATTCATGTTTGGATTTTCTTCATGTTGCCTTCACCATGGTAACGTCTCTTAGTGGGAATGATACGGAGTGTAATGAGGTGATGATTGCTCGTTCAAATTGAAGAAAAGCAGTATTAAATAATCGGATCAGATAATACTCTAAAGCATTTATGTTACGATAATATAAAAAACCCCATAAAAACACAATCTGAGATCTGGAAATTCGACAGAGTCTTTAACAAAAAGATTTATTTAATAACTACGGACCCCTTTCAAGATCTATAGCAGCCCAATATTAATATTTCGCAAGCTTTTTAAACAAATTCATAAAGGGACCCACATGATCTGTTCGTCTGACCTTTTTTGTTCAAATAAATTTAGGTATGAAATCGCTGAGTTTATCAATGCGTATACCCATAATATGTAATTTGAGTTTTATATATATAAATACATGTTTTTCAAATTTAGAGCATTTTGGAGCATTTTGTATTATATATTATTATACACCCCCAAAAATAAGAAAATAGAAAAAAAAATGTTTTGAACTTTTTCAAATGACATGAAAGTATTGCAGTGTTTCACCTTATGCACCTCCCTTGAAAATTACAATGAACTGTTTAAACAACAGATGGCATGAGTATGATATGTAAAAAGGAAGATATCATTCTTGCTGAACTTAAAGTCAGCTTTCAGATGCACAATCTCTATAGGCAAATTTTAGGAGGGGTTTAGGCTATACTGGGGTTGTTGGACCAAAATAGCGTATACTGGCGAAAATACAAAATATAACAGAAATTCCCACCCCCAAAATTGAGAGGGATGCCTTCGATATATTATGTGTATTAGACCTTGATAACCAATTTTGAACTTTCACGGAGATGTTGAACGGCAGGGGGTCGCACCGTGCTCCATCAATGTTTCTTTGAATTAGTAATTATATTGAATAAATAGGCTGAAGAGTTTCCGTGCCTTGCAGTCTTCGGAACATTCATGCCGTGATATTAAAATGATTAGGAAGCCCCTTCGAATTTCACCAGAAACATTTCCTTATATTACCATCCCATTCCCTTTCCTTCTTGATGTCATAAATGTGTTCCATATTTATATCGAACATTATAATTGTGTTAGAGACACAGATACAATGAATGTAAATTGTTTTGACAGTGGCAGGAAAGGAAATGAATTCAATCATACTTCTGGGAATCATATTCGCTCATCCATGTGAAGTTGAGAGCCCTTTGGCGTAATTTTTTCTTCTGGTAAGCGTGTATTCTGTAACATGTGATTGGATCATGTACACGCGTCTAATGCGACAGTCACATGTACACATTGCAAGACCAGCGCATTGAAATCTGTGAAAATTGCCGACAATGCGCACACAGAGCGTATACATAGACAAGATATATTAAAATACACAACTAATGCACAGCGTTGGCTAAGCGCGCCCGACGAATGATTAACGCACACCCAGCGCGTAATGTGCATTGGCCACGCGTCGTACATGTGACTGCGCCATGGCATTAACGAGGTTTATGTTTTAGGTGTTACATGGTCCTCCATGATACCAAATGGGTGTATGGGGGTATGTCACTTGCCATGATATGGGTTTGAGACTAGTTTCAGACTCCGTCTCAGAGATGTATCGGAGAGGTTTCCTGAGTCTCCGCTACTCACGAAACGTCGCGACGTCTCCGTGAGTCGCGGGAATCGAGCATGTTCATTATTTGTGAGATTTTCCCCCTCGGAGACGTTTCGGAGTCTCATAATCATGTCTCATAAAGACGTCTCTGAGTCTCAAAGACGTCTCATCTTTTAGTTTATTTTTAGCCAGTAAAGAAGTAAAGAAGTAAATACTAGGGATAATGGAATCTCAGTTGCAACTGGAAGGTTGTTACGTAATCCTACAGATGCCTTGTGCCCATAGAGGTGGATGAAAATAATTTTTATCCACCTCTATGCTTGTGCCTTGGAGTGATTCACATTTAAAAGTGATTTAATCCAATCCTTCGTGTCGAATGAGTGCATTGAGAGTGACTTATTTCTAGCTGGCCAAATTAACAAGGCATGTATTCAAATCTTTCCCATTAGTTTTTTTTTTTTTTAAAGTGATGTTATAGGGTGTAGTTCATATTGCAAATATGATTTGGTCCTCCATGTGTAATGAAGTGCCTTGAGAGGAGTTTATTTCTGGCCAGGAGGATGAGAGGAAAACATTGAATGTCAGTCATGTCAGACCTGATATTCTTCTGTCATAACACACGGCAACCAACGTCCGAAGCGTATTAAAAACGTAACCACACAACTACGCATTACATCCGCTGAGCAGCTTGCGTCGAAAGTTGTGGGGAATTGAAATAAGGAGGGGGCGGCTGGGGCGCAATGGTGGCGTTGAAAATGAGAGAGAAGAGAGAGAGAGAGAGAGAGAACGAGAGAGAGAGAAGAGAGAGAGAGAGAGAGGGGGGGGGGAGGGAGAGAGAGTGGGAGGGAGAGAGAAAGAGAGAGGATATAGGGGCAAAGACAGAGAGAGGGGAGAGAAGGATAAATAGGGATCGAGAAAAGGGGAAAAGAAAAAAAGAAAAACACGTCAGCAATCCAAGAGATCACAGATGGGGAAATATTAGGGATAGAAAAATATGATAGGAACAGAGAAAAGGTGCGAAAAAAAAAAAAAAAAGCAACAACAACCAAACAACCCAAAAACAAAAACAAATCAACTACCTCTACCACACTTGTAAATACAAATTGAAACGACGCTTTCCAGGAACGAAAATTTATCTTTGGATCATCTACAGATGCATGGCTTACTATATTTAGAAATTGTTCAGAGAATTCTCTGTACTTGACATAGGTATGCAAATAGAAGTAACAGTAAAAAAAAAAAAGAAACATTTCCGTCAATCAGATACATGTAGAACGGGCATTTGATATTAATACATCTAGATATATCGCTGTCATAATTTGTTCAAGGACAGGTCTTATCATGGAGATACTAAGTTAGACTTAGTATCTCCATGGTCTTATAAAGGCCTAACAGGTTCTGCTAACGGATTTATCTTGTAGCTACAATAACGAAAAGAATTCTCGCAGTTATTTGTCAGGTTATATTTATTCTCTTATTTGACAATACGCATACAAAAAAAAAAAAAAAAAAAAAACTTGGAACGGAATAGGGCCACCCAGTTCCAAAAGAAATCTCGCATACATGGAGTATTTCAGCGCCAGCTCTTAAGTCTATATTGATGTCATCTGTAAATTATGAATGTTTGCTTTGAAAACCAGTTCGGGTTCACCTGCGAGTTTAAAGGTGAATGTAGAATGTTTCTATATATTCGTCGTGTTCCAGGTGCGTGCGTTACTTTCACAAGATATCGAAAAGTGCCTTATTTATCACCCAGTTCGACCATTTCAGACAGGCGCAGGGATCAGAATAGTAAAGATTCTAGGTTCACATAAACATACATTGGTCATGTTGGTAGATCAGTATCTTGTACAGTTTCTAGTGAGAACTTTCATTTTTGAGTAACCATTAACATTTTACTTCGTCCTCGCATGTCGTACTGAGCTTGTCAAAGCAAACTAAAAATAAGCAAAGAGAAAAACAACAACAAGGCAATTAAACAACAATAACAAAAACAAAAAGCACCCCTAAAAAGGGGCACTATTATGATCAGTATTATAAGAAAACCCATCACTGACTGCACATGTTAAAATCTGACAATTTTCTGCGGTGCCCCCTATTTTTAAATCCTGTACCTGCCATTGTATAGAAGGGATCGAGAGTTGGTCGAGCGGTGACGTTCCCTACAAACTGACGAGGATCGGACCCATGTTCGAAACCCACACAAACATTTTTGGCTGATGACTGTGCGAGATGTAAAATGATCATATATGATTGATTTATATCTGTCAATGCCCAACTACTCTCTTGATATGTAAACATATGTGTGTATTGGCATTGGTATCACATCCAGAGTGGGTAGTGGCACCTTCTTGATCTAAACCCAAAGCGCTCCTTGATAAAACCATGGACCCATGGACACCTCCTTCATGACACGGTAAGCTTCAGAGTAGTGACTGAGTGTGGTCTTCCATATTACAGGTGAATAATGGTGTGGTCAGATATGAACATATTTCATAACGCGACCTACCGTCCTTGGTTGAACAGTTGCCAAATCACTTCATCTCTCACGCAGCGCCATTGCCGCAAGATGGATGGTTAACTAACTTGAAATTCCTACCAATTCGATTAATTTCGTACCCCGCTGATCACATTCACTATCTCATGTTACCGCTAACGAACTAACAGAGGTGATCTCTTTCAGTCACTGACGTCGCGAGGGCGTCTGGAGGTGGTAGGGGCGCACCCCTTGATCCCACATACAGAGATTCGCGCTGGTGAGGTGAAGTGGGCTTGGTGTGTTGGGGGCACCGAGGCCCAAAGAAGAGCGGGGAGCCCCCGAGGTCGCGTGTCAAACCATAAGGTATTCATTTAGCTACTTAAGGGATGCAATGCTATGTCAGTACTTATTTAGAAGCTATCTCTCATAATGTCAGAATGCATTCAAATATTTCGTTAAAAATGCCATTTAAGTGTTTTAATAATGCATGTGGAACTCACTAGGTGTTCGTGGCGATATGTCAGTTATCATTTAGAAGCCACCCGTTAAACCAAGAGGCATTTTAAATATTTTGTTACAAATTAATCTTTCAATTTGAACATATTGTGGTTCCCCGTATTCATATTAACCTTGTCTCAAGCCATTTCTATCAAAAGTATACAAAATACGTTCAAGCTTTAAAGCGATATTAATTGTGTGAGTTGATATTGCTTCATTCTTTATTAGCGAGGGTTAGATCACACCCCCTGATCAAACTCATATTAGAGAATCATCTTTGTTCTTTTCTTCAATATTAAGCCTTTTTGTATTTAGTTGATATCTTATTTAATAATTTTACATTTCTGTAGGCGACACACAACTGCCGAACCTGCTTATTCGTAGGATCAGTTTTAATCGACCCTATATTTTGTCAAGAATGTTTATATATAGCAACATAATTGTATGGATGCAATTTTGAAATGACACTACCTTTATATTTTTATTTTATATGACTGTGCAGAAAAAAATGCAATTCTTCTGATATTTACATATTCTCTCCGGATTCGTACAATGCAAGCTCAAAGATAATCGCAGTGCACGCAATGAATAGAATATTTCCTTTGCCATAATGAGGATACCTCTAGCTATAATCCCACTGTCTTTTATAAACTGCAAATTTGAAACCATCTAACAAATATCGGAAGCTAAGGTCTCCTCAAGGGTCTTGTTTCGGATATGGCCAATAATCTCCTCTAAAATAAAATAGAATTGAATCAAAATGACTGCTTGATGACGAGTAACATTCACTGTGAGCAGAGTCCAGGTTTCACTGGCTTGTTAGGAAAACAGAGGATGCGTCTACGCGCCAAAACTTACGTCACAAACAGATGGATGTGAGTAGGGTACATGTATTTAATTCTACTTTATGGATGAACTTTCTTGGGAAAAAGAGAGGAACATTGACATAAAGTAGGAGTCAGGAAATTGGACAAGATTGTTGTGTATAAGGAGAACATGAGTTTGCAACCAGAATAGATTCTTGTATTTATTCAGCTATTATTAGAGAGAGAGATGTCATTTATCGTCATTGAATCTTTGCGATATCATTGTCTGTATATTTGAGTACATAACAATGTTAAGTAAATTGATTTTAAGCAGCTGTCGATTTCTTATTTTTGAATGTGATTTAGGTTTTGTGGATAATGTTCAGGGGCCGCCGAGCGTTTTTGAAAATGGAGGGGCTTAGCCGTAAGTGGGGGGCGGGGGTGGCTGAACTGGCTAAAATCACAAATGTATGGTCATTTTTTATTTTTGTATACGTTTGCTGACGAAAGTGGGGAGGTTGAAGCCCCCAGCCCCCCCCCCCCCGGCTCCGCGGCCCCAATGTTGACGCTTGTATTTTGCAAGCGTCATTTTAGTTATTCTCCCCATTTGGTTCAAGATTCAAACGAAGGCAAATATAATACGTGTAGTACTTACACCATTGACATAGATTCATAGTCTATTTTAATAAGCTATTTGTTAAGTTTTTTACACCCAAATTGTAATTTGAAATATGTAAATATCTCAAATGTTTTTTTTTTTACTAAACCATGAAAGCCGCCATATTGGTCAACCCAGACACACCATCCACATACGTGACATCTATGTCTCTATTAAGATGTCATATCCATGCTCATGTGCCCTCAATGGTTACGGGTCACCTTAACACATGTTTCGTGTTTGTTATTTCTACTCTTGTCTGGACACGTGGTAGCAATTTAGAGTTATGATATCTGATATTATTTCGATTTTTATCTGTGACTATTACAGATTAGAAGCCTGAGGAAGCCCTCCTACTGTGTATACCGTGATGACTGAACGCGGAATATCTCGATCTCCAGACGGCAATTATTAGCATAATCTCTCGTGGATTCTTTATCTGTTTAGTTATTTTCAATTCTGTATTGGTATAGTAAAGTGTTTAATTTCTTACCTAGCGGAGAAAGATTGAAATTAAATAATAAAAAACAAAAAACAAAAAAACAAAAAAACAAAAAAAAAATCATGGGTTTCGAAGTTGAACAACCACCCTGTTAAAACATGGGTGCTCCTCGGCAAAATAGCGAATACATTACCAGTGGCGAATACAGGATTTCAGGATAGGGTGGGGGGGGGCGCCAGGCCCGATCGGGGGGCGCCGCCGAAATTTTCGGATTTTTATATGTACGGTCAATGAGCGGTTTTCAAATTATAGGAGGGGCGCGCGTCCCCTTCGCCCCTGCCTGGATCCGCCACTGATTACAGCATATAAACAACCTCCTATAATTTCCAAATGTCTATAATCATGAAAATGGCTATCAACAAATTTATTATAGTTCATACGGTCATGTCTTTAACAAATCATCGGTTTTTGGCTCAAGAAGTGCAGAGATCGCAGACCATGTAAAGGGTTTGCATGAAAACTCTTTTTTTTTTTTTTCTTCTTCTTTTTTTTTTCTTTGTTGCTGTCTGGAGTTGATAAGAATCTCATATCGGCAAGTCAAGTGAGTTCGATACATTGTAAGACATTGACATCTCGTGTGCAGGTACTAGGTACAATTTAAAATTAGATTGAAAATACGGTTCATGACCGATTCCTCAATCACACCGAGAGAAATCTAATCCAAATCATCAATAAACAGACCAGATGATTAATTTAAACCTAGTCATTAAATTGTCGGTTTGGAGTGGATTTTGAGCAAGTCTTATTGTATGGGTTTCTTATGAAATACAAAACACAATTAATACTGTTAAACGCATAAATTATTCCTTTGTCAAAATATGTTGTTTTTTTGTTTGTTTTGTTTTGTTTTTTTTTCATTGTTCTGAAGACACTGCTATTAAAGAGATGTTCATACTACGTTGAAAACGTCGCATATTGATAGAAATTCGTCTTGTTGTGAGAACATAATATTCAAGGAATTTTTAAATTAAAAATTATTAATACTAGTATGATTAGCCTATTTGATCGCCGCTTTTAAAATGAACTTCATCCCAATTCTCGATTAATGAAATTTCGGATCGACCTCTGTCTGCAACTTAGTAAGTTCATGAACTCCAAAAAATGTATTTATGACCTTGTGTTATCCTGTCTTGCGCATGAAAAGCAGCTGCGTCGACTGTGTTCATGATGTGGGTATCCTAGACATCAGCAAGCACTTCCATTTTTCACCAGGTTCAAGCAGTTTGCCTCTCCGTCATCAGAAATAGGATGCATCCAATGTGGTGCTCATGGACATCCGATAATTCATCATGCGCATCCCTTTAGAGATAGCCAGACAAATAAAGCTCGATCGTTATTTTGTAGCATTATTTTTTGTAGCTTTACTTTTTGCTGTTCCCGCATACTGGCATTTACAGAAAATCCCAAATAAAGAAGTAAAATCGATCATCAGGCAAAGGGTGTCATAAGGACCTTTACTTTTAGCTCTTCCCAGGGAAAGGTTTCGGTAGCAACGCCTTGTTTCAAACTTCAGTTTGAATCAATTGAAATGCATGTAACTAATTGTTTTATACAATTTATTTTTTTTATGTTAATCGTTGTATTACAGCTCGTCGTCCGCTATAATTTCACTTCAAATAATGTTGCACAGATTTTAAGATTTTTTTTTGAATTCAATTAGGATTTGGGACCGCCTGAGAAGTTGGGAATTTGCCGCACAGTATGAGTGAAGCTGTTGATTGATACGTCACGCCAAATCCCTATACCCAATGTAATAGATGACAACCTAATCTTCCTTCTACCTCCCAAAACTAAAAAGAAATACGCAATTTTATGATGATGGAAGCGGTTGGTGTGCATCCGTTGAAAAAAAAATTAAAAAATGGGGGGGGGGGTGATGTCCACCTTTTATTGTCCTCTCGCTTCTACCAAGCGTACCTTCCAAGCGCAAATAGTCATATGAAAAAGAGTATGATCTCCCTGCTTATACATCTAGATCTACATCTAGATATCACTTGGCACCCTAAAAATAAGATATGTTTATATTAGGCCTATTATGTATTTATTTATTTATTTATTTACTTATTTATTTATCATTAATATTATTATTTATTTATTTATTTTTCATTTTATTTTTTTGGGGGGATACTTTGTTGCTAGTAATATTTTTTATGACTTGTATCTTTAAACTCTGTCAAGCCAAGGTATTATTCTAAATGCGATTCCATATCAGTTCGAAGCATGGACCAAACCAGTACATGTACAAGTAGGCCTACATGTCTTCCAAGAAAAGGGAGCATCTGTTCCCCAACCCAGTGTCACTGAGGGGACAACTACACTGCATGCTGGGTTCACTTTATTTAACTTTTAATTGTGAAAAAGATTAATATAAAATTGCAAATTCTTAATGAATGAATAGTGCAGATGTGTTGTTTAGGTGACATCCAGCAGAGTACGACGTTTCGCATCATTAACATCATCTGAAAGAGAGGATACAGAATTAACATGACATGAAAAGTCTCGAGGGCATTATACTATTTAGTCCATGTACTTTCATTTCCTTTAAAAAACATCACATTAATTTGACAAGGTCATCCTTGTGTGCATACGATAGTTGTTACATTACATTTAAGCATGTCAAGAGAAAGAACATGGCCAACCCAGGTATATATCTTCTGACTCAGTTGGAAAATGGATAGTTTTAGAAGATGCGTCATATAGGCCTAACAAGAACGATATGGTTCTCTGAAGGAAAAGAAACGTTATGACCATACATGTACTTTAAAGTCAGGGACATATCTGTTTTTATCCCGAAATAATGATCATGGTCGTATATACCGTCTATCGTTGTCAAGGCAACATGCCTTACCTTCGTGCAGAAGACGGACACAGGTAACATGACGCGACTTTGAAGAGCCTTCCTGGGGGGCATTTCATCAAAGGACTTGTCGGACATTTTATCCGACAAATTGTTACAAGCTACTGAAATGCTTGCATCTGATTGGCTGAGAGCAAATTTGTCGGATGAAATGTCCGACAAGTTCTTCAATGAAACCCCCCCCCCCCCTGTTAGCTTTTGTAAATATGGCAAAGTTGGGCCAAAAACTTGATGAGTATTGAATGGACCGAAGTTAAACAAGATGATTTCATGCTGGGCGAGATTTAATCTTCAAAATGAGAAACATCCGAAACATGGACGCAACGTGGCTTCCTATCGGAAGGGAACATTGTCACTAAAAATTGGCTTCCTATTGCGTTAAAAATGTTGAAGAATGTCAAAGGGCTTCCTGCAAGGGGTCACAATAGTATGAAAATTTTATTTACACACGTGTTTAAAAAAACTAAAACATGATAATGAATAAATTCGTAATGAGTTGTATCCGAAGATCTTATCAAATTTCAAAACGCTTCAAAGGCATTCGTATCACAGTAGCTCATAAAAGGATATTTTCATTTTTGGCTCCAGCAACGTCATTTTGTTCCGGCTTTAATTTCTTGAATGTGTTAGTCCCCGCCTTCACTTTTCGGGACCCTGGCTATTATGGACATTCCCCCAACCCTTTAAGGGGATTTTTCTTTTGTTAAAGTTTGTCAGCCCCCACATTGTCCATTTTTGCATTTTTTTTTTCTCACTTTGGGTCCCTATAATTTTATCTACACTAGCTTACCCTGATTCCATACATTCAAGAATTGCACTGTTAAAACGCCGTGTAAAAATATCGCTGTTTAAAAAACATTGTTTAAAAATGTAAACTTTTTAAAATATTTTTTTTATATATTTACACATTGTTGTTTAAACCAGGAAATCGAGGTTTGATAACCTTAAACATGACCAGTCCTGTTTAGAGAGGAAATTAAACAGGGGTTGTTTAAAAAGTCCGAGGCGAATGTCACGTGATAGTCATGAGCCAATGAGCAGAGACATCACTCGTACGATAGTTGCGAGGTAGATTTCCCTCTCGAGATTACACATTGAGATCACACTTTATGAAGTTCCAAATGCCGGAGCTGATCGATCGATTACGATCGATTTCAATTACTGTCATCTAAAATCATTTTCCATGCATAATAATGAGCTAAAAAAGCCTATATTTTAATCAAAATATATCCAAATTAATGGATGTGTTGGCTCAGTGAATAGAGCGTCCGCCTCATAATCGGGAGGTCATGGGTTCGAGCCCCGGCCGCGTCATACCAAAAGACGTTAAAAAGTGGTAGTTGCTGCTTCCCTGTTTGGCGTTCAACAAGAGGGGGATAGAGCAACGTCCTTCTGGCGCTGCTCAGCGGCTGCGGGCCCACGAGAAAAGGGGCAAAATAAATATCCTTTCCGGACAATAAAATTTGGAGCATTTTCATTTTTTCATTTTACAAATTAAAAAATGAAAACTGTAGTTTATCAAAAGAATTTCAATTTCAAAACTCCAAAATTGTATGTTTTGATTTTAATAACCGGCAAATATACATGTATTTAATAAAATTTGTAATATTTATTAAAAAATATCATAGAGATTTAATGCTGTACAGTACAAAATTTTTAACTCTGCCATCTGTATATCTGTATAAGGTGCACCCCCGACTTTGCGTCATCTAAATAATGTCGGGAACAAAGTACGCCTATACACGGTAACTTACGGTAGCTAGCAAGGCCTAGACCTCTACATGCAATTTTAAACAATAAAATGTGAGAACATTTTAAAACAATATATTCAGAATTCAAACAATTTAACTTAAAAAACAGCGTTGTTTAAGATAACACTTAAACAACCGTTGTTTAAAGCTTAAACAATAATGTTAATATTTCAACAACTTGCTTTAAACAACTATGATGTTTAATAATACCATTAAACAACTGCATGTTTAAACTTTTAAACAACAAGAGTGTTAAAGTTTTAAACAAACAACGCTGTGCGATTCACCGCAGTTGTTTAAGATTTTAAACAACTTGTTTTGTTTTTTTTGTCTAACAGTGTAAAGTTGTATCTTACAAGGACTTCCATCGGGTTTAACGAAAATGTCATGGATACCACTGCCACACTGACATTGTTTAGCAGCGTGAAACAGACAATTCGTCATCATGTAGTCATACCCACCCATGACTTAGTACTTGTATTCAAAAAAGTAAATGTCCAACCATTAATGTGACACACCAGGGCATAACATGGCCTTCTTTGACTTTTCAGAAATAAAAATAATAACGATATTTCTATTCATTAAGCAAGTTTTTCTTACAAAAAAAAACAAAAAAAAAAACAAACAAACATTTTTTACTACAGGACTGCATGTTGCAACGCTAGCCTGATAAAGTGCTCAAATATTCAATGAATTGCTATTAACCGGTACTCATTTTTCTCCCATGGGTCGAGTGAGGTAAATACGTGTACAGTGATAATGATTATAGTAGTTAGGATCGAGGATCCATGGATCGAGTATGGAATATATTTCGGGTTAAAATACCTGTTGGATGATTCACTAACATTTAAAATCAATCCCATTGCAACCATGGGCCTATGGAACTATAACATGGCTATTTATCCTAAAATTGATTTTATCGCAGTTGGGATTGATTTTAGCTGTTAGTGAATCACTCCCTGGTCACTGCTCTGGTTGAGAGGGAAACACAAAATCAAAATGATATATCTAATTTCAAAACTTGACACTTCTCTTTCTTAATTATCTGGTTCATCAGAAACGCTAAACCTGGTGTTGCCTCAAGGGGTCGTCTTATCTAGGGGACGCGGTTCATGACTTGCACTTGGTGACTTAAAAATGCGGATAGGTTCCGAACAACCATAGTGTAACAGAGTTTTTGTAAAAGATGGAAGGAAATACAAGTGTTTATTACATTATTGCTCCAACTATATACCTGCACAAATCACTGTGTATCATAAGAAACTGTCCTATATATGGCCCTATACAAAAAGTCATGTCAAAGTAAAATAATCTTAATATTTGCCAAAGTTTTAAAATCGTTCAATTGTCTTCAGAAGTCAGGAATTGGTTATCTGGTAATAATGAATTAATACAAAGTAAAGAGGTCAATAGGATTATGCAATTAAACTACACCCCAAATAAATTACAACTGCACCTTGATTAATTGTCTTCAAAAATGACCCCTCAACCCTGAAAAAATATATTAAGAATAATAAGAATAATAGTAAAATAGAAAAAAAAAATGATGATAATACAATCATATGTACATCGATTCGTTCCAATTGAATCAAGGTCGGCAATAGAGCTATGTGCATTTACCATGGTCGCAACAAACTCGACACGTTTTTGCAAGTGCGTGTTCTGCTGCTACCTCGAACTCTTACGATTCAAGTCGACATGCTTGTAGCAAGAGTACAGAACAGTAATTCCTGCCAATGACCATGATGTCTGCGTGCCTGATTAACAAACAAACAAAGAAACAAACAAACAAATAAACAAACAAACAAACAAACTGCACATCTCTGCGTCCAACGCTGCAAAATTCGTCACAACTCTAGACGCAGAGACCTTGGCATAAATAGCACCGGCCTTTTCTCAGCTTGAAACCAATTACAATTTATTGAAAAACCCTACATTTTTATAACCACTAAAACGAACGCCAGTAGTGAAATCGGTGAATTCAAATGGTCAGAAGTAAAGTGAATAGTAATATTGAGGAATGTTGGCTCACATCAAGACATCAGCAATGACGTCTCGACGTCTCGAAAAGAGGGCGGTTGACGAACCTGACGACAAATAAAGAAAGAATAAAAGACGACCTTTCAATTTTATCGCCAATTTGTGTGATAAAATTTGGCTACGTTTGAACATGGTTTGAACCTTGTCTACACATATTTTTTTTGTTGTTGAAATCCTAGGAATTTTGGTATGTCTAGCTGACAAGTCGTTATAATGTTTTGTTTGCAAACTTCGGTGTCAAATATTAGGTTGTTCTAACCCTTTCCCCGTAAATAAGGTGACCTGTTAATTTTTATTCCTTCCCATTTATGCTTTCCTTTTCGATTTGACGGAGGAAAAAACTAGAGAAAGAGAGAGGGACAGACAGACAGAGAGAGAGAGAGAGGGGGTGGGGGGAATCCTCTCAGATGATGATGCTATATTTGGCATTAATACTAACTACATTTGACAACTAGTTGAGATATTTTGATACCGATCAATATCTTCCCCTTCGTGCCGGAATCACATGAAACGATTATAATCACAGTCATAATCATGTTTATGCTATTAAACCATATTTGCATTTCATCTTTCCTCATTTATCTGTACCAATACATAGTTCCCATCAATGATAGTTCAGAAAGAAGCCGAGGAAGAGCAAACTCGTTGTAGCTCTATAAAATTGAAATGTAGGCCTAATAATCATAGATAGAATAACAAAGGAGATATTTAAAACAATAAATAATAAAATCTAAAAATGTAAGGAATAAGCATGTTTTAAGAATTTTCATGTTCACTTATGCGGTGGTCAATACAGATCATACGTACAGCACGGATACGACGGATTTCGTAGAAAATTTTTACGACGCACTTTTTTTTTTCAGGCACGCAAAACGCACATGACAGGTACGACACACAGAAAGTTTTTAATACCTTTGTCCTTTGTCGCCATAAATACATGATTTATATCCATGAAAACATTTGTTATATGAAATGCACCCTATTTCATTCAAATGTGTGTTCCTATAATAAGCCATGCACACTTATAATTCCACATGGTTTTTAACGTAAATGAGAGGTTCACGTTAGTTGGCCAAATAAAGATGGTTCCGGTTTAGATTTCTCACCTCTTTAATTAAACTCATCTTACCTCTGGTCATTGCATCCACATGTGATCCTTGGAGGGTAATCCTCAAAAGAGAATTCTGACATTTCACCCAACCATACCAACTTAACTGTCAAAAGTTCAAATCATCGAAAACTTCCAAATGAGCACATCATTTCTTTGATACGTATTTCTTATTAGAACCATCTTCTTACATCGCACTTTAGGTGTGAGAAAAAGTGCAATCAAAAGTTCGACACCATGTTTATTTTTTTTCTTTCTTTCTTTTATACGGGCAAGATATGACCACCCATCTGCATATTATAAATATGATAAAATGATAAATTCATAAACAAACATGCATGTAGGCCTATACGGCTACAGGCCCTAATGACGCTGCAAAAAAGGGGTCACAGCTGTTACCCACCATGAGGCCTTTCCATGATAAAAATTTCGGGAAATTTGTACCGTGTATTTTGTACTACTATACTGACAAGCGTTGACGTAGGGAACTAGTTGTAAAATTTTGACAGGAATGACATTTTCGTCTATTATAGTAAAATAAAACGCAGTTCGTATATCTCAGGGGAGAAAAATATGCAAAGTCATTTTATGCAGCTGTGAAATGAGTTCTAAACGCTTTTGACGTTTACAAGGAAGTTACGTGTGGTTAGGATGATGCCATCATCAGGATCAAGTCTTAATTTGAGTGTCAATTTTAAGAAAGTCATATTCAAATTGTCCACACGATAACGGACGCCATTGGATGCATTGAGTTACACCATATACATGTACCTCTCGATGTACAACATGGATCTTTGAAAGATCAGTGTTCTTGTCATATATCGGAATTTATTCTAGACACTTAATTTCAGCAGACCATATCAACTGAACTAAATTGTCTCAACCGACAGAGAAAAAAAAATCGGTCGAATTTGAAATAATATTGTTTCCTGACAAAATATTACTCTTCTAAAGATTTGTTTTCCTCAAACTGAAATAACCCATGTCTGTGGGAAAATACGCTTGTAGTGAATGAATGGTAAGGGCATGAATCAAAAGAATAACATGATGTTGATAGATGTTCAGTCCTAAAAAAACAAGAAAAGGAGGACAATGTCATATTTTTAAACACTTGTTGGATTATATGTTATTGTTAGTCCAACCGTTTCACACAGTATCATTCACATTACGGTTCCGACGTGTTCATTTCCATGTGGTGTTTTGATGAGGGGGTGGTATATTCACGTGGGGGTGGTATAAGCCAAGATAAATGGATGGTTTATTTTTCTATCATTGTGTGATCTATTGAAATGTTCCTGTGTCCAACCCAAATCACACTATCGAGAACGACATCTGACTAAGGCTTGTATCTCACTGCGCGGAAACTACTTTGAAACGGTTTTTAAAACTACTTGGAGACGGTTTTGAAAGTTGTCGCGGAGACGTCTCCGAGACGTTTCCTCAGTCCCCGCAAGGTTTCATGAGTCGCGGAAACTACTTTGAGACGGTTCTTTAAAATTGCTTTGAGACATTTTTTTTTTTTAATTGTCGCGAAGACGTCTCAGTCTCAGAGTCGTCTCCGCGATTGAATGAAGTATCGGAGTATCTGTCCGGAGACGTCTACGTGTGACGTGGTATTTCTAAGGAAATCCTTCGTAGAGAGTTGGACGTTTCACTTACTACCTGTAATGACCACATACGTCATCTGATACACTAAATACACAATGATAAACAGGAGCAATACCAATTACCTGCCACGCCTCCTCCGGGAATTTGGATGTCAACACGGAAACATCTTTCTGAGTTGAGAAAAAAAAAATGATGTTTCGGCATGAAGATTGATGACACCCCTCTGCACATAAGCCTAATCTAGAACCAAACCTTTACCCTTACCGCAAATTAAGGGATTAGATTAACTTTGTGGATGCTTGCAAAAGTCTGAGCTGTTGGGCCGCTATATGATGTCAGTAGGCTACAATGTATGGTGCCAGGTTCTGAAAGATCCACGTATACATGTTCCTCAAGAGAGAGTCACGTGATGCATGTTAGGGAGAAGAAGGTGACCAATTGGACGCATGCTATTCAAGAAGATCTAGAACAATGTCATTGAACGGACGCGAACACTGATCA
>CALNVZ010003428.1:39469666-39550750 GCA_940671915.1 Paracentrotus lividus
AACTGTTTTCAGACACGCACGTTTTAGGTACGACACGCATCAGGTTTTTTCAATACTTTTTTTTGGTACAGAAACGTAGGATTCAAAGGAATTGGCCCACGACGGATACATGCAACCTGCATACAATGCAAGCTACGATGCCTGTACGTGCCACGTAGCCTACGATCAGTTGTGACTATTACCTTTGGGTATCAGGGGGAAGGGGCAAATTTTCATCAAAGGACTTGTCGGACATTTTATCCGACGAAATGTTATAAGCTACTGAAATGCTTGAATCTGATTGGCTGAGAGCAAATTTGTCGGATAAAACGTCGGACAAGTCCTCTGATGAATCTCCCAGGTCCATGGTTGTGACCACCGCATAAGGAGTACATGTGTGTTTATGAATGTTGAAAGAGAGATGAGGTGTAAATAAATGTGGCACATAACTCCATGTGGCATAACAATGCTCTCACCAGAATACTTTCTCTATATCTGTCAAGATAGTTTGATGAAGGCCAGATATGAAATCCGCAAACAGCTTGCCACACAAAGAATATCTTTTCTAAAGATGTGATACGTAACCTTGGGTTATGTTCACGCTTGATCAGTATCACCACATTCATGTCACATATGTCATTTAAAGGTCAGAATATGACCCTTCTCACTTTTCATCATGGTCTTGAATCTCTCAAATCTGACTGAAACGAGATTATAGATTTTGATCTAGAACACGCTCATGAGCCGCAAAGTGATGAAGTGATGATTTCGTTTTAAATCCATTCAAGCTGCGAGCAAAGAGAATGATAGCGATCTCACGCTCTACTGATTGATTATTTCATGCAATGTATGATATGGTGTACAAAACACCCTCACCTCATTAATCTCAATTTTATATAAGTATACTGATGAGGTAATTTGCCTGACATGGTTATAGCCTCTTATGCATCGGCCGTACTCTTCTCTACTTCAGATTTTCAGAAAAAGCCTTACCTTGTCAGGGAGGTGTACGTTGGCTCATGCGCACAGGAGCAATATATTACTGCAGTAGTCATGGCCATTTTACAGGACTAGGAACTTCTCCCACTCTATCGGTTAGTTCGTTTCTTATAATAGGAAAGGCATCTTACTTTCCCTAAATTCAAGGTTTTGGGGTTCTACTTTCATGAAAGGATGTTGGATGAGGGGAGAAAGGAGAAATGATCTCCTCTCTCTCAAATTCTGTCTATGTAAGTCGTTCGTCAGGAAAGCACTGCTTCCTTTAATTACTAGTATCTCCCTAGATACGGGCTGAGAGGATAAATGAAGACATGGAACTGGGTTTATGGGACTGATCACACTGCTAATACTTCAATATAACCTATGAGGGATGATTTAATTTTAACTTCTCTATGCTTGACTTTACATTACCCTACGACAGTCACCACAGACAAGGGACAGGTAACTGGTAAACGTTACATGAGCGTCAAACAACTTTTGAATAGAGCAAACGAATTCGTCATTGAGAATTCACAAATGATCATATTATTTGAGACACCCGTTGTTCTACGTACGTTATTGTATAAGGATGTTTGAATCTAATACCGAAGTTGAGCAATTCCCTGATACTATTTAGAAGGCAGACATTTTGTCAAATATCAATGTCGATCTGATCTTGGTTATTATATTGATAAAAGACGTTTAAATGACCGTTCAATTTTAAAGACCGTGGACGGAGGCTGAGCTACAACCTTACATCGATGGAAAAAGCTTAATAGGCGTATAACATGAATACACACAAATAACTTCAATTTCCTTAACAGTTATTCATAAAAAGATGATTCGAACCTCAACCAGGCCATCCCCTCCACAAATACTCGAAAGTTACCCCTATTTTGAAAGTCGCTATGGATGATGACGTCAAAGAATGTTAATGGAATGCTACGGTCCAGGATGATTGGGTTTTCGCCTTTAGAAAAACCATGTTTGTATTGCTATGTTACAGATACAATAGCAACCCATGTGTGCAGTATGAATTACTTTTGTTTATGAAAAATAGCAAAGTGGTAAATTACAATTCAGCATTATCATGATAGACATTCCGGTTAACATTTTTTTGAGCGTCATCACCAGCGACTTCCGACAATGGGCATAACTTTTCGACTGTATTTGCGGAGGGATGGCGGTGAGGTCTCGACATCATCTTTTTAATGAAAATTACTTTCTCGATGGACAAATAAAACGTTAAATTGGGGTATTGCTGTATTATGTAAAAATTATTAGCTTTCGTTTTATATGTAATTTGGTTTTCATTCTCGTCCGGTCTGGGGCTTTAAGGATGTAGTCGAATGAGGCCAAAAATCTTTCATTAGATCATGAAGAAAAACTCATGAGTTTGGTAGGCCTATTGGCATCTGTTACCGGCATGTGTCTGCATTTACTCCCACGCATTATCAATGGACAAGACACTGTTAACAGACGACAGGGCATCCCTGGATGATCGAGAACATATATCGCGCATGATATCGCGGGTTATCGTCTGCTGTAGTACCTAGATACAAGGAAATAGCAAAATACGTTGTAAATACATGTAGATTTACTTTGAATTTCAGCCGACATTCATTAATGGACATTAAATCTCTACTTTTCTTGTTTATAATTGCAAGTTACAATAAGGCATTTGAAAGCGTTCTTTTATAAAGTTGTAATGCTTTTCAAAACAATTGGGGTCATTTTAAGTTTTCGCATTTTATCTCAAACTTATGGATTATTTACTTCATATTTGAGAAAATTGCATTCCCCCCAATTTATTTATGGCTACACATCGCTATTAAAATTGACCTTAAAATAATTATGCCGATAGCAAAAAAAATTGACTTTTCAATACTTTAAAATACTGCAAAGAAACAAACTTTCATGAAGAAAGGAAAATGTATAGGCCCTACCACACTGTCTTTTTTTTTTCCAGCCAAACAAATACTTGACCATGGAATCTCCTTATAATCCATGCTCTGACCTATATATAAGGCCCCACTACTGTGAATCCGGCTCTGACAATCCATATGCCTATTAACCTTCATATTTAACTAATTCCCTAAGAACAATTTACCATGTTTATGACATGGTCTCAACCAAGCGTGTGTGTTTATTTGTTTGCGCTTGTTTAGCATCTTAAAACACTGAGACAGGCTAACTGACATTAACTGTGGGCGATACTGTGCCCGAGTGCAACACGAAGACTTACAATTGATCGAAGATAGCCTCAATTTGGAACGCATTGGATACATTCCATGGGTAAGGATTAGGATTTGATTAGCATTAGGGTTAGGGCTAGGTGTTTAGGAATAAAGATCATTCAACTTGGCAGCATTCCTGTCCGATGATGGAGGGCTTACAAGGGAAAAACGTCGAATCGTCATCTTTTTATTCAAGTCGTACAGTTACCTTAGTGTTACAGCTAGCGGCACAGGTACTAGAAAGAGTACGATCACCTTTGCCTCCTGCGCTTTACACCTCCTTTCACCCGATTGCAAGGTGGGCATTTCACTCCAAAGACTTGTTCGGACATTTTTATCCGACAAACCTTTGCTGCTCAGCTCAAGTCAGATGCAAGCATTTCAGTAGTATGTATAACAGTTCATGAACAGTTGTGGCTGACCGTGACATTCATTCTGCACTAGGCACACCAACGAGTGTAACGAATAAAGAATCACATAATCACGGATGGCTAGATTTGCCAAGTAAGCCTATTAGTATGTTTGGCGATGCCATAATTTCGGCCAACGTTTGACAGCGGTGTGTATTCCTTAGCTGTGCGTTGTAAACGTTAGCCTCTTCATTGATATACACATGAGAAATGCTGGTGTCGATTTTTAATTTTGAACTGACCAAAGTACATATAAACGTTATAGAGCGTTTAGCTAAACATGCTAATGTGTCATTTCGTGTGTGACGACGGTCTTTTCAGCATGACCTTGCATGATCTATTCTAGACACAACTTGAAGACCAATAATATCGGGAAAACTTTGAACGATATGCTCTTGAGCGAGCGATATATATGCCATTCAGCTGAAAACTTGCTGGTCACAGTGTTAACATGGCGTAACTCATGCTTAAAACCTGGTTGTTATAGTTTGCGAACAAAAAAAAAAATCGGCATAAAACGATTAAATATAGTCTCATGTGTTCACATTGCGCTAAAAGACATGTGTGAGAGACTTTTGTGATATTCCTTCACGATTTTCCGTGAATTCAGTGACATGTTTGAACCAACACAATTGTTAACGGTTTTTGCAACCTTTGCTGGGTTCCTGTCCCCCAACTTCCCGATGAAATGGACCGTAGCATCTGTGTGTATCACCCAACAAAGAGAATCCCCATTGCTTTTTCCATGTGAATGCCTAGTGCACACAAAGCTGAGCCGGAGTCCCCGTCTTATCTTTTTTTATACTATAATATTGTGAAATAAAACATTAAAACGAGCGATTCCATGTAATAATACTTTCTTTGTTTACAGTATAGGTTCAGGCTTTCATATTATTCTAACTGTGAATCCAAATTAATTTTTCCTTCTCCCAACACATATACACCAGCTTTAAGGAGTAAAAAATGACTCCGATTACAAGAACAATTTATATTATTTGATTTAATTTCCCAAAGGTACTTTGTATTTCTTTGAACTGTCAACCCATATTTGATTTGATAAATGCCAAGGAGACATAATGCCGCAAGACGACGGAGAGGAAGATGAATCCCAAATAAAATATGTTCTACTGAGAACAATTCATAGACTAGGCCTACATGGCTCCCGAGAAGAGTTGGCAAACTGTGGCCCCTATAGCTACCTAAAACAAATGAAAAATACCTTTTCTAAATTAAAAAGGAACAAATTATCAAGGACCTGTCATTGATTTATAAATTATTTTCTGAGACATTAAAAAAAAAAATATTTGATAATGTTTCGTTTTGTTTAAATATGTTTATTACGTTTATTAAAAGAATTTCTTTTTACTCTTTCAAAGAACTTTGAGTATTATTACCCTGATTTAGCTAACTATGCTGACAATTCTCATGTCACCGTCGGACGTCATTCCACAACATCCTTAGCTAGTCCTCATCTCACAGACAATGATTTCCCCGATCATTATCATTATCAACACTAATCAAGAAGATGGATATTAAATGATGCAGACTGGAAGGGGTGCCTTGATGTGACTCAATGTTTCTTATCGCGGTTGCATCTCCGCATCAAACACCCACCACCACAAGACCTGGCTTGGATCCATTCATCCACATGCACGACATATGGAAGAATGGCAGGGGCGTAGCCAAAACCTATTTTAATAAGGGGGTACACTTGGAGGGTGAAAAGTGGGCAGCTGGCCTCCGGACGGATTTCCGACAGACAAAGAGAAAGGATAACATGTCAAACCCTTAAATAATGCTTAAATACTTACATACTTAGATAAAATTTCCTATGGTGGGAGGAAGGGGGTGCCCCAAACAAACCAACAATAAACAAGAAAAGCACGAAATCGTAAATGTGTAAGCTTACTAACAAAATCTTGTTGAAAGACAACTTTTAATGACCTAAATTATTTCATCGAATCAAACAAAAACTACTAAAAAAATATTTATCGCAAATAGACTGGCGATATAGGATGAGGTATCTACCTTTGGTAGTTCATGGAAATAGATCATCTTAAAAAGACATACGCAGTGTCTGGAGGTCGCTTAAGTCATATTACTTCCTCTAACTTTCTCTTATCTCATAATTATCTAGTCCATCGCTAAAATTGCTTCCTCAGTCATGTATGTAAATAAATATAATAGACATGATTCTTTTACACAAATCGGTCAATATTACGGACTTGATGGATGGAACATTTGTGGTTATATTTAGGAGTCCTTTGCATACTGGAATAGTGGCTACAGAACTGCTAGAACACGAATTCTAGGCATCCCCTTCAAAAGAGGTTATATCGACCATGTCGTATCTTAAAGTATATTGCATGTAGTTCGACAAATACAACGGAAATCAATATTTTTTTTATTTTCTTTGACGATTTAATCGAGCAGGGGGAGGGAAAAGCCATCTTTGGTCTTTATGATTTTTGTCTTGTTGTTCCTCCAATCGTTTTTTTAATTAAATAAAACATGTGGTATAAAAAAAAACACGGACAAGGTTGTCATTATGCATACATCATCAAATGCCAAACGACTGGTAAAATACAACTTTCAATTTAACGCCGGAGGTGAAGGGGAAAAATGCAGAAAGGGTTGAAAAGTTTGTAGGTCAGCCAAGAATATTTGAGGAACCCCTCGGAGATGAGAGACATCAACATCCATTTCACCATCAATAAGATGACGGCCGAAATCGGACGGACAAGGGCCTCGTTTTAGCACCATTGTTTTGTCAGACACTGTTCTGCATCGCGTTTTTTCCCCATCGTTCGAAAAACGCGGGATTCCGAATACGGATTTCCGCTGTCTCCTGAGCTAGCTTTCCAAACGTCCGCGGTCACACCGAATTTTCATTTTATAAACGGTGTTATCGTTATTTTAATGATGTGTAATTTTAAAAACGCATTTCTTTGTCCATATTATCCAGACAAAACAGTGCGTCCCAGATAAAAGTAAACCCAACTTTGAGAGTCTGGTCTATTGCAATGCAAGGGCTGCTTCTCCTCAAACTTGGAACATTTGAATTTTGACGCTTGTTTTTTTAAAGCCCAAGTGCTCAGCCATCCATCACAACACAGGTATAAGTTTGGTATCATTCAATAGAAAAAGGGGTACTCCTTATCATGAAATAAATATCAAGTTTACATAAGCTATGAAATTTTAACACGAGGCTCTCAAAGTTGGGTTTACTTTATTCTGGGACGGACTGTATATTGTCAGGTCTCTGCATCAGCTTGTATATTAACTGACTGTGATTGGACACAGGTTCGAAACCCTGTCAAGTCTTACGAACGGTGACATGAGATGTCGGTCACCGAAGTAAATAATTATATCTGATTGATACACGTCTGTTAGAAACTCAAACCCAGCACTGATTTATTTTAATTATTCCAATCACATATTTTTATGAAGCATTACTAGCCATATTTCAGTGTCCATACGCTTCTTCTTCTTATTCTTCTCGCGTCCTTTCTCTCAATTTTTGTTTATTTGTGTTTGTGATTTTTTTTTTTAAAGATGAATTAGAATTTGATTCAGACTGAACGCAGGCGATCCCATTAGGCGAAAGATCAGCTTTGGAACAGGGGGAAGGCAGGAGAGGGCATTGCAGGAGGAGACTCATGGTCTCCTCCTCTCCGCATTCGCAAACTGGCCGTCCTTCATTGTTGATGCCCCATTTGACCATACCCTGTCAGACGTCCTATATACACATGCGTCATGAGATAGCAAGATCCGTGATTGGAAACTTAGAATTCGAACCTCCGTCCATGTCCCTGCTCCGTCTGAACAGAGACTCGCGAAACATGCGTTTACTTTGAAGTAGTTCAGATGTTTCTATCCAAAATAATGTTTTTCCCAAGGCCATAGCTATTTCCCAATGTCATTGCTAGTTCCCATCACGTTATAACTTGATAACTCGATGAAAGATGTGGCCTCTGGATGAGCTAACAATGATAATAAGCATTCTTTAGCGTGTTACACAACATCTGTTACCCGTAAAACTTGGCAATATAAAATTGTGTATTGGAAACAGTTTGTTTTTAGTAAGAGAAACTGAGAAATTGGGGAAATTGGGATAAACGGTAATTTCCAGATGCCAGGGATGAAAGTATAAGAAAGGTATTAGAATAAAACAGCATTTCAAGAATAATTTATTCAATAACATTGGGGAATCTGGAAGTTCAAGTGCTCTTCTTTTAGCATTCCCTCTTGTAGATCAACTACATTATGTACCATTATTTGATTCATTTTGCAACTTTTCTTGGACTTTTTTTTCAGTATAATGTCTGCCAAAATGTTTTTTTTTGTGTGTGTGTCCATCAGTGTTTATAAATACACATTTCTTTGAGACAGTTAAATTTAAATTTCATTTTCATTGTAGTGGTAATTAATGATTCTCATTTTGTTCTCTTTCATGCAGCGATCTGCAAGCACTGTAAACATGGTAAATGTACCTTACCAGGAACCTGTAAATGTGAGGCTGGATACAGAGGGGAGCTATGTGATAAAGGTAAGATATTATGAATATTATTATTATTATTATCATTATTATTATTTTATTCGGCAGAAAGATGACATACAATATAAATAAAATTGAAGAAGACAAGAAAGACATTTCACTTTTATAGTTTCGACCTTTTATCAGCAGAAGAAAGTGTATTGTTTCATAATTCATATGAGAGCACAGTAATATATAATTCAGTCCCCATAGTCATACAGTCATCAATAAGAACTTTTAATATTGAGCCATTTGTTATCAATCAAGTAGTAAAAATGTAAACAGTCATTTCATATGTATGTTATCATTTACAGATGAGAGTGATAGAGAGAACTGTGTTTGCTTGTCTGTAAAACTCTTCGGTAGAAATAAACAACGCAAAAGACATGCGTTATGTTTGGGTTCCTCCGTTATGTTTATAATATCGTCACTGGTATAGTGTAGAAAGAAACATAGCAGGAAATGTGTTTAAGAAAGCATAAGTATGCAGCGAAGCAAATAACCTAGAGGACAATCATAATGTTTATGTTATTCATAAACAATAAAGGGAAGAAATGAAACCTGAAAGGCGTATGAAATAATGAGAAAGAACAAGCACAAGGGACATAGGAACGTGGGTTGCCGATACGTCGTCAAGTCCCCATACCACCACGTATTAAACGATAAATGTTTATTCTGGTTGACGACCAACGTCGAACTGTTTGGGGATAACAGAAGTTTCTTTCCACACCGTGAAACCCTCATCCACCTGACACCGGAACCCTAAACCTTAGAAATAGAATTAGGGTTAGGATTGTGACTAGGGAAAGGTTTAGGTAAGAGTTAGGTTTAGGTGTAACATCACGTTTGGGGTCAGGATTATGGTCAGGGTTCATGTTCAGTGTTCATGGTGTTAGGAGTCGCAGGTATGTCAGCATGTCAGGTTACGGCACTACCCATAACAGAAAGTCTCTGGAAATCATCGTTATGGCAGTTATGAGGATTGTTTGTGAATGATGAGACATAAATCACGGTATGGAAATGCTAATGGGAAGTCTGGCTTTGTCTTCTTGGGGTATGATCGTAAACGCGTAATATGACAAATATAAATTGACAGAGATGACCCAATAGTTAGCGGGAATACTGGGGCAAACCCATTCCAAACATTCTTACTTTTCTTCGTGATTAGAAAAATTTAAAGGAGTGGTCCATTATGGAATTTAATTGATTAAAATAGAAAGAAATTTGGAAAATATCAGTGAAAGTTTGAAGAAAATCCATGAAAAGATAATGAAATTGAAATGAATGTTTCAGCTACGGTGTCGTCACTTGCGAGCTGCTCCCCCCTGTTTGTAAATTTTGGATTCTATAGAGGCATGTACATAATTTGAATACACATGTAAATCAATTAATAGTGTTCTTAAAAAACATGGCAATGTATGGACTTTGTATTACACAAAATGCGGGAAAGCAACTTTCAAGTGACGTCATAGTATCAAAACTTTATACATTCATTATAAATTCGATGTCCTTAGAAATCCAATCTTAACTGATTTTTTTCTTCTGTTTTTTTTTTCATATTCTGTTTTTTGGGGGGTTTTTTAGGGGATGTTTTTGTTTTGTTTATTTGTTAGTTAGTTTGTTTGATTTTGCATATCAATTAAATTTGAGGGTGGACTTCACCTTTAAAGAGATACATACAACCAAGAATTTGCTTTAAGAGCATCATGACGCCCAGTTTGTCCACTGGGAAGCGAGGATGTCATGAAAATGTATAGATAGTGATTTTTATGACGTGATTCATGTGAAGGAACATTTTTATAGGTTAAGATGATGCTTTCAAGTAAAATATTTCATTCTCTTAAATCAAAACGTTATTTTATGATGGCCAATACATTTTCTTGGTAATTTGTTGTTTTGATGCATGCACATCGTCTGACAATGGACCCTAAAGTCGAGTCCAGGAAAATTTTAGAATTGTGAACATGTGCCGCCTGAAAGAGGTTAATTGAGAGGTACAGAATAGAAGCTTTTGTCAAATAATAATACTAATCCCGGAGACGTCTCACTGACAAGTTTCAAAAACTTGTCGCGGAGACGTCTCCGAGACGTTTCATGAGTCGTGGAAACTACTTTGAGACGGTTCTTTGAAACTGCTTTGAGACAGTTTTTGAAAAATTGTCGCGGAGACATCTCTGCGATGGAATAAAGTATCGGAGACGTCTCTGATACTGTTTATCTGTCGCGGAGACGTCTCCGCGAAGTGAGATGCAATCCGTACTTTCATAATTTTGATAGTGAACTTGCTGCGCCTCAGGCCCGTGTCACAACACGCATGGGTTCAAGTTTATATATATCTCCCATTGCGAACAAAGCAAGCATGGTGCATCTCTTTCTCCTGCGGTAGACCCTGTTCATGCTTAAGGGGGCCGTCACACTGAGGTCGTTCTATAACGTTCTTGCCCGTTCTTGCCCGTTCTTTAAAAAATTGCTGAACGGGCTTTGGTCGGGTTGGAACTTACAACTTTGAAAAATAATTTCTTGAATACGATACTAGGCAGTTCATAAATAGTTCTCGTTACGTCAATTCCGTCTTTATCGCGTCCACAATACGTTGTTATCCAGTTCAGACCGAGTAAACGGCTCGTTCACTCTATACCGTTCGTAGCACGTCCAAACCGTCACTAAAAGTGCCTATGCGCAGCATGATAAAAAGTTAGGTACCACGTTAGTAGTACGTCCTTCTCGTTCAGAGTAAGTCCTACCTGTTTAAGGAACGTTGTCACTACGTTTAATTTTAGAACTTGAAGCCAGTACGATTTTTTTGAACATGTTAAAAAAAATCGGAATGCCTTTCCGTTCTCTCCGTTCGGGCCCGTTCGCCAAGTTCGTAAACAGATTGTAAACGGTCTGTACTAGATTCTAAAAGGTCTGCACTACGTTCAGTCCGTGTGTAAACAGATTGAGTCCGTTCACCAAGAACTACCTAGAACGCTGTGAGAACTAGCTCAGTGTGACGGGAATTATGACATGCCGTTCTGTTTAAAAATTGAAACGTATGTTCGTAGTACGTCCTTCTCGTTCAGAGTAAGTCCTACCCGTTTAAGGAACGTTGTCACTACGTTTAATTTTAGAACTTGAATAATTAATATACAATGCTCGTTTGTATGACGTCCTAGCACATCTTGAGAACGATTGAAGTACGGCAATTTCGTTTGTAGTACGTCCATCTCGTTTCAGGTACGTTGCCACCCCGTTAAATTTTAGGACGAGATGGGCGCCCGATTTTTTTAAACACTTTTTTTGAAATCCGACCGAGCTAGTCCATGAAGTTCGTAAACAGATCGTAAGAAGTATTTACTACGTCCACTACGTTTACACACAGACTATGCCCGTTCGGCAAAATTTGCAAGGACGTAGTAGGAACGAGCTCAGTGTGACGGGGGTATAACACATTATGTCAGATTGTTACCCAGGCCAGGGTAACATAAAGACTTTACGATCAATCAAAGTTTGAAGCGCCCGGGGGGCATTTCATCAAAGGACTTGTTGGACGTTTTATCCGACATACTGTTGTAAGCTACTAAAATGCTTGCATCTGATTGGCTGAGAGCAAATGTGTCGGATAAAACGTCCGACAAGTCCTTTGATGAAATCCCCCCCCCCCGGACGGTTTTATTTGGTTCAGAGTATAAAGACTACACTGTAAAAAAATATTTTAAAAAATACAGCAAAGTGATATCAGCAGCGTCGCCATACAAAAATGTAACAGTTTTGTTGTAAATTTCTCCTCTAATAATTAATGAAAGAGAAGGAAAAAAAATCATTAGAGTTCTATAGCTTACATATTTGGTTAAAACGGAACAAATGTGTTACTCCTGATGTATATTTTGTATTTTTCACGTAATCATTTGCAGGAAAAAAATTACAACAAAATTGTTTTTTAAATTACATTCTTTTATGGCGACTCTGCTGACAGCAGATATGCTGTAAAAATACAAATATTTTTTTACAGTGTAGTATCATGCAAGAAGTACATTCAACAGTATGATTTCATTTGATTTGATTTTATTCGTCGAGTGAACATAATTATGATAGAAAAGAAAGAAACACCGACAATGATAGCCCATGAAAGCCGAAAAGGCTTATTTACAATGGGGTCCTTTCTAGTGAAACGTAGGATATATATGACATAATGAGAACAAAATATAATAACTAAATTATTACATACATATAACAACAGATAATAATACAAAAAGATGAACGAATCCTCCAGTAATGAAGTAATCCCGATTGGTCGCTTTTAGTATAAGGTTGAACGTAAATTTGCATGTTACAGGACCGAGGTGAGGCAGGGCTAAATGGGCACCAGTAGGAAAAGCATGATGTAAATTCCTCTGCGTATAACTTTCTCGAGGAGAGAGGATATTGCCTAAAACTGCGTACTACAGGTACTAATTATCAAATTAAAGAATACTACTAGGTTTAATGTCGTCACAGGTGTCCTTCGGTCATCCATTTAGGGAAGATGGAGTGCGTTCACATTAATATGATGACACTTCTCTTTCTCATGCCTCATTTTCGCCGTCATCCCTTTATCAGAACGGACTTCATCATCGTGTGAACACGGTAGTCGCTTACCGGAAGGTTGCCTTACAGGACCTATTGAAAGATGAGAGCAATGGATTGTATGATAGATGGGATATAAAGATAATCCCATGTCCCTATCTAAACGGTGAGAATTGAGCTTTCCATCTGGACCACGACGTGAAGGAATTTTAGCGGCAAATCATCTCTTTCCAGTCGCTATCTTCGCCATGTTCATAACTTCATGCGATTTAGTATTGTAAATTCGGTATTCATAATTTTACTTGCACCATGTCTTTCCTCATGTTCATTGTGGTCATTTTAAACTCTTTACAGCTAGATTGATCAAGAATCGAAATCCCATTGCATTCCTTAACTATCAGAATGCCTTACGCGTCCCATGACTAAATTTTACCTCCTTTTTTAATTTTGTTTTATTTTAATTTTCTTATTTTTTAATAATTGTCCTTTCTAGTTTTATCAATTTAAGGGAAGGCGGACACGTAGCTCCTACCCGGATCCCCACCTGATACCTATTTCTTTGTGGATCCTGGAACAAAAAAACCCACGTGGCGTCCTACATTTTGATCTACAATATGTTTTCCAAAATAGTGACACTGTTCAAGTTCTTCTGTTACATTGCACAAGCAAAATTGCGCCAAAAAATTGATAAAAAGGACCAAACATTGATTACCACAGTGTTCCATACTTCGATCCACAGTGTGTTTCAAATAACTTTCCACAGCGTACCACACATTCTGATCCACAGTGTGGTTCACTTTGCGGAGACATTGTTCAAGGTCTGTCACTATTGAATAGCTTTGGCGATCATGATAATGATGTACTGTGAAAGACGAAGTCTGGGGGGCATTTCATCAAAGGACTTGTTGGACATTTTATCCGACAAATTCGCTCTCAGCCAATCAGATGCAAGTATTTCAGTAGCTTATAACAGTTTGTCGGATAAAACGTGCGACAAGTCCTTTGATGAAATGCCACCCTAGGCTAAAGATTGTCACCTTCTGACCAAAGTCTGGGACACTGGCCAACCTCACACTGCCGTCTTCGCCTCAGTTTGTTCTTCTCCAACAAGACAGAGGAAATGAAAAGCGACCAAGCAATCTGGGAGTAGATTATCATATCCTTCTTCAAATGTGATCTTTTTCAAGGTCTGGGGATAGATAGAGGGAGAGATGGTAGATA
The DNA here is from genome assembly GCA_940671915.1 of Paracentrotus lividus. Lineage (NCBI taxonomy): Eukaryota > Metazoa > Echinodermata > Echinoidea > Camarodonta > Echinidae > Paracentrotus > Paracentrotus lividus. Next base: position 39,483,577 of record CALNVZ010003428.1, read on the forward strand.
AAAGATATACTGATCTCCAATAAACCAGATAGTAGTCTAAACATGTGAAAGAAATAATCATGAATTGATAATATTGATAACCAGGCTCATAAATATTCCACCAAACAAATTTAGTGTATACAATTATCTTAAGTATGAAACAGACAGGAAAGGTTTACAAGCAGACAAGTAGTGAATAAATATGATTTGCTTTAGCAGTTGTCATCTTCAACCGAAAATCGTGATTAAACTGAAGAGAATAGAATTATAAATAAAACATCGCTTTCAGTGAAAACGGTAGAAATTGCTCGTAGAGATGGTTTAAAAGTGGTTCAGAGTAATATGTTTGAAAATATATATACATTGTAGTTCATTGCTGACTGTTTTGTCAGACTTAATAGTTAAAAGGGGGAAAATAGAATAATTATCCGATTGTGCCTCTCTCTCTATACTAGAAGTGTCCTTGAAATAATATTTTCAGTCAAATAATATATGTGACTCCTTTATTTCTTCGATTAGTAATACTAATTTAGTTTCTATAGAGAACATCCGTATGAAAAACAATTCCAACATCTCATTTCTATGATATATATACAAACATTAATAACATCTGTATTATATAGAATGGGTGTCACAGTTGACGTTTGAACAAAATCAAGAAAAGTGCGAACCAATGTCACTTGCAGATGAAAGTAAACCTCCGGACGCTTTCGTCTCATCATTGCCATTTCTCTCTTTGCAGAGACGTCCTTTTCAATCACGTAGATATCTTGGGCGGGTCCGTTTTCTATCTGACTCTTAAACTAAAGAAACGTATTGCTTAAAATATGATCTTAGTTTGAAGGTCTTCTGAGGAAGTCTGGATGTCATTTTGAAGATGCTGGCTTTCCGTTGACATGCCTCGGAATGAGATTATCGGAATACGATCAGGACGGCTTGAGGTCAGAGGGAAAGACACACGCCTCTAATTATTTCGTTTGCTTCTTCGAATTTATTCATAAAACAAGTCACTTTTTTTTGTTGTTAAGTTGGCTAATATCAGTTGTAACACACACACACAAAGGTAAAAATGACTTTACTATGAAGTATGAGGCTATATGAAACCATGTGTCATTCCTGTTAATTAATTTGTTATTGCAATCATTGACACGTATCGGGGTATGGCCCCATTGTACCCAAAATGTGATCATTTTGACAATTCGCTTTTATTTATTTTTTTGAGTGTGCACTCTTTCATACTTCCCATTTTGCCACGTATGAATATGAGACAGACAATATAAATCAAATTATACTTTCCATTTTGCCACGTATGAACGTGAGGCAGACATCATGAAATGAATCAAATTATTCACTGTCATTTTTTTTTGTTTATGTAGGCATATAGAAATATCGGTACAATGATAAGATGCAAACAATATTTGCCGTCTCATAAGCAGCAGCTTTATTTTACGCCTTATGATCAGAAGAAATCAGAGGTACATACTTCTGCATTTTTAAATGCATTTATTATTTTTTTTTTTTCGTCATCATAATCCCTTCTATCCTGGCTATATCATCGTTTTCAGATGATAAGCCATCACGTACCTCCCTCACTTTGTTCAGAAATAACTCGGTCTATTTATTGTATAGCTAGAAAAAAGGGGAAGAATGCGTTTTGATATTTAACCCAGATTCAATTGAAGCTTACCGCCAAATAAGATAATGGACAACAGAATGTAATAAAATATCCACATATCCATGTTTATTACAATGCGTTCTGATTCATGTACTGATGTAAACACAATAGGTGGAATAGTACATGAAATTCAACTTTGACATGTAAGTCAAAATTCAAGGGTCCAAATAGAGTTCATCGTTTTTTGTTTACCATGTTTACATCATTTTATATCGGCATATATAGGATGAGTCTTGGCACCATTGAAATCTTTTTCTGTTTTCAAAGAATGCAACGTATGAAACACGAGGGCAAATTATCATTTCGGAATAAAAAGTTATGATACTGTTATTTTTATTTTTGAGTAACCCTTTCCTTTTTTTTTGAGTAACCCTTCTATTATTTTTTGGGGGGTTGTGTCTCTGTTTTGTGTCATAGCGAAAAACAAATTTATCAGGGATATCATTTGCCATTCCCTTTTAATTTTCAAAAACGCAATAGTATAGGCTGTGATAGTTCAAGCGTTCATTGTTTTTGGGCGGGTTGGTCATCATGTAATAATATCTTCCGTTCAAGGCCCCTGTGACATTTTCATTAGCTTTAATCATGTCTAGTCTCTGATCAACACTTCACAGTCCTAAACTAAAATAGAATGTCTGACAAATAACCTAGGACATAACAGAAGATGACATAATCATATTCTTATGTCATGTAAGGAATAATGCTAGAAACTTCATTTTGATTAAGTCATTAAAGATTGCTGAATGAATTAAGTAAGGGATGTTTTGAATCTACATGAAGTAAATCTCTTTGGAGCATCATCTTCAAAATGTCACAGGATAAAACTGTATAATGCGGCGGTCACAACTCGTCGTAGGCTACGGGGCACGTGCCATCGACGTAGCCTGCGTTGCATGTGCAATGCACGCACAGGTCCTAATTCAATTTCTGCGATTCCTGCAATTCTATAGTAAGGGTATTGTAAAAAATTTCTACACGTCGTACATGCATTGTACCTGCGAGGTACCTCCGCTGCACGAATTTTCTACGAAATCCATCGTAGGGAGTTGCACGTCGATGGTACGGCGAGTTGTGACCGCCGCATAAATTATCTATACAGGTGACAAGAAGGCCATACATGTACCCATCTAATGTTTCATTGGGGGGGGGGGGGGGCTGAGCCGCAGTCCCGAAATCACGGTCCCTTTAATTCCCAGGTAGACGATTGGGCCAACCCTCGTTTTTCTCTTGTATATTCATAACTCATTGAATCAAGCGACGTAGTAATAACAATATGATGTGTCTTATAATCTTATTTTCTCCATGATCTACCATGAAATTTTTATGTAATAACTATTGGAGTTTGCTGTAAATATGTTTCATATATATATATCACCATTTAGATTTTCGTACTTGTGGTAACTTTACTCTGTTATGTTGGGACCCATTGTAATTTGTGAATATTGTTTATACTTGACAAATAAATTAAATCAAATCAAATAAAACGATGAGATGGCGCCCTTTCAACTAAAATGGCAGAACCATGTAGTTTGGATAGGGTGGGGTAGCAAAAATAGTCGCATGACTTAAATGGACTTGGATCTACAAACTGGAGGGATAATGGCTAGATAAAGATACACAATTACCATTCATCGTCATGTATCCCCCCCCAAAAAAAAAGTGATTAAAATTGAAAAGGGGTGTTTTCTTTCATCCAGAATTGCTTTTCGCTTTTAACATTCATCTGATTGGTTAAGTTCAGTCTCCGAAACTTAGGAGACGTCTCGGAGACGTCTCCGCGCAATTTTCAAAAACTGTCTCGAAGCAGTTAAAAAAAAAACCGTCTCAAAGTAGTTTCCACGACTCATGAAAGGTCTCGGAAACGTCCCGGAGACGTTTCTGCGACGAAATTCGTCTCAAAGTTGTTTCAAAGTAGTTACCGCGAAATGAGATGCCACCCTACCTTCTGAGGCTTTTGTGTACATGACAGCACCCTTCGTCAGACAATGGTGACTGCTGTCTGTTGAATCGGTTCTCGCAGTTCAAGATTGGCTTGAGAAGATCTGGACTTAAATAGGAAGCTGAACAACCTGAAAAGGTTCCCTTCTCAAGATCACAGACTGAGTTCACATTCAATATTCAGCCATTAGCGAACACGTGACACGACAATAACACATTATAAACTGGAAAAACGAGCAAAATCGTAGCAAAGGAAGACAATAAATTTGCCTGTTGGATTAGGGAGCTCATAGAAAGAAAGGATCTTGTCATGAATCTCAACATGGGACAAAAATGTTCATTCCCAGCTCTCGGACCGTCGAATTGGGAAAACCGTTCGCCATTGCTTGTCTGACGAAGCGTGCTGGTCATGTACGCAAAATCCTCACAAGGTAATTACAAAATTGATTGTGTAATGAATAATTATACTTTCAATTTTTCTCTTCCTTTTTGAAAAAAAGGTAATCTTGGATTAATTCATTATGAAATTACCATTCCTGTATTTAAAAAAGACAAAAGATGCTTTCATCCTTATACAGTAGGGCAACACAAAATTTCTTGATATCAACGAAGTTTGTGAATATAGAAAAGTCGGAATTCCACGATGACATTGAGTTTTTTGGCAAGACTCCATTCCTTTTCCTCCCAATAAAAATACGTAAACAAGCCCTCTGAGAACACCTTCACGTAGCGATGACTGTGGTCTATCTCAAACGAAATTCCATCCCATTATTTACCCATTTTCATTGCTGGAATTTGACGAGAGACGTGACGATACGCCCTTCTTGGTCAATGTGTCACGTCTCGTAGGTCGCGAGAGCCTTGAAGTCTCGTCACAGGTTTAGGGTTTTCAAGTGGGCGTAGCCGACTTGGTTTTTCAGAGAAAGAAGAGGATGAGATTTGGCGCGCAGTGAGAAACGAGACACCTATATATATCCTTTGATTTCGAAATGGTGATTATTTATCACCCAAAAACTTTTCCTTTGCCCTATATTTGCTTCTTAAACAAAAACATGCATATAAAGGAAAAACTACCAACAGAAATCCTGTGCATAAATACATGAAATTTCGCTTTGTTATTGCAAGTAGACAACAGCGATTATTATCGGTATATGATGATAAATGTTCTACTTCCAGTGGAAGCACTGCTCTGAAAATACTGAAAATAAACAAAATGTAGGGGAGGGGAACCCCTCGAAAACCAAAGTTTTGCAAAATATTGGTCATTTGTTTGTTGTCGTTGTTTTTGTGAGATGTTTCGTTACCAACATAAATACAACAACTGTTGTCATGCCATCATCCGTGGATATCAAACTGACAGGTTTATTTCGAAAGGGGAATCGGACTTAGAAATGACAGGTGTGCACATCGTGACGTCATGAAAGAAGAATGTGAAAGATCTTTCTCAATCCCCCTCCAGAATGACACGATAGAGGTCCAGTTATCATCTTGTTTATAATGCGACCATGATTAGATCATAAGCAGAACACATTTGGAACATTTTGAGCGATAAACTCTATGAACCCTTTAGTAATTTGTAAAAACAAAGACTTTTTTAGTGAATTTAATTTTTTTTGCATACCCTCAGGAAATAATTTCTTTTTATTAAAACTATTTTTTTAATGAAATGTATTTGGCATAAATTTGACACGTATGATTATTATTTTTTTTTTCACGCGTGGCTAATGACTCGAGTTTGGGAAAGAAACTATATTTTATTGCATTGTGTTGTGTTAATTACCAATATTTCAAAATTTACAAAAAAAATACAGTATGAATATGAATGAGCATTTGATAAATTAAAGTAAAGACGACAATGGAACTTATGGAAGATATATCATCCGCGATAATATGTTGAAGACACATTTGTGTAGAGAGAGAGAGAGAGAGAGATAAAAGGAGAGAGAAGAAGAAGAAGAAGAAGAAGAAGAAGAAGAAGAAGAAGAAGAAGAAGAAGAAGAAGAAGAAGAAGAAGAAGAAGAAGAAGAAGAAGAAGAAGAAGAAGAAGAAGAAGAAGAAGAAGAAGAAGAAGAAGAAGATGAAGAAGAAGAAGAAGAAGAAGGAGAAGAAGAAGAAGAAGAAGAAGAAGAAGAAGAAGAAGAAGAAGAAGAAGAAGATGAAGAAGAAGAAGAAGAAGGAGAAGAAGAAGAAGAAGAAGAAGAAGAAGAAGAAGAAGAAGAAGAAGTCGAGGAAAGTGAAAAATTTGTATATTTCTCAGACTGACCTATGTGTTTATAATCATGTTCGCAAAATGAGCTAAATCAAATAAATTGCAGTTTGAATATTATTCAATGTTACTGCATCCCTTTTAATATCATAAATCTTGGACGATTTCGTAAATTAATTTCAAAAGGAGAGTTCATATTAAAATTATCGACAAAACTCACTCTTCAAACTTCGCTTTTAAATGAGTAGTGTTCAATGTTTCTCACATATCATTCGAAAACCACCAGGGTAATGAATATGAATAATTCTATTTAGAAAAAGCTTTCGTGAGTAATTTTCTCAATGTTCTTCTGTTTCTAATCCTATTTCAGATATAAATGAATGCGCCCGTCGACCGTGCCAACATCGCTGTATGAACATCCCCGGGAGTTACCGCTGCTATTGTGAGGCTGGAAACACATTACTCGCGGATAACAGGACTTGCATAGGTAGGGGGTTTTGCCATTATTCATGGATTATATTGTGGAATATATCAATGAAAGATGAATAAAAAGAAGAAGAAGAAGAAGGAAATCTCTGCAAGATATACATTATTGTTGATAAATCACTTTAATCGATAATGAAAGAGGTATAAACTTTCCTTTTTAAAACATCTGTTTATGTTTGGATCTATAACAATTATTGTATGACATATTTATTCAGTCGCGGGAATAGAGGAAAAAAGTACAAAATTTAATTTCTTAATCACCGATGTGTTGGCTCAGTGGATAGAGCGTCTGCCTCATAATCGGGAGGTCGTGGGTTCGATTCCCTGTCGCGTCATACCAAAAGGCGTTAAAGAATGGAAGCTGCTGCTACCCTGTTTGGCGTTTAGCAAGAAGGGGATAGTTCAAATGGCACTGCCAGAACTTTGTCTAAAATTTAATGCTCAAATAAAACTGTGAATTGATAATAATGAGATAATTATTTCATCGTGTAATCTATTTGTTTTTGTTTACAGCTGATAATTCATGCAGTAAAAGTCGGTGTGTTTATGGGTGTCAGCGCTACGACACCTACAAGACCAGGTGTCTGTGTCCAGCGGGTATGCGAGTTGCTGCTGACGGCTATAACTGTGAAGGTATATTTATTGGATCGATTCAAGTACAATGCACTTATATATATATATAGTATAGTAATATAGTAATATAGTAAATAGTAATATAGTAAATTCAAGGAGTAACACTTACTTTATAATAGATATACAGAATTTTAATAGCAAATATATATATACACAATACAATGAATTCAAAAGAAGACAGTTTGGTGAAATGCATAAGTCCAACGTAATTTATTGTAACCAAATTTTCGACCCTCATGGGTCTTCCTCGTGCAGGGTTTCGAACAATGCTACAAATACGAAATTCTGCTCAGAAAAGATATTTAAAATGATAAATAAAATGTTATGTACTACAGTCGCAGCTGTAAACAGAACTGGGGGGAAATTGTCTATTTACTCGGTCCATTATACTTTTGACAAGTTAGACCAATATAACCAATTTATGTAAATAACTGAGAATAGATGACAACAATTAAATTCAATTAATGGCATTGCAATCAATTAGAAATACTGATGTAATTTCATCAAAACCGTTTTTCATCGCAATTGCAATATGCGATATTTCTGTACAATTCAAAGTGGATTGTCGAATTTTGGAGCTCTGGGAATTCTGTTCGTTCTGGAGTTGCTTGGTTGTGCCCAACTTATAATTCTTCCTCTTATTCTATCTCTCTCTCTCTCTCCCTCCCCTCCCTCTGTCTTTCTCCTCCTCCTCCTCTCTTTCTCTCTCCCCCCTCTCCCTACCTCTCTCTCCTTCTTTATTTTAGATATCAATGAATGTTCTGAGGGGCTTGTATCGTGTGGTAGAGACAGACGTTGTAAGAACACATACGGAGATTTCATGTGTATCTGCCGTCATGGATACCGGTTCAACTACGTGAATGGAAAGTTGACATGCGTGCGTAAGTATCTCTTAAACAAAAGAGAAACAACAGCATCTTTATATTATATCATTTTAAAGACCTAAGTAGAAACAAAAAATACTAATATATATAAAGACGATTTTAAAACCCCTGTGTCGGCATCTTGTCTCTCTGTATAATATTTTTTTTCTAGCATACGCTTTATGCGGCGGTCACAACTCGTCGTAGGCTACGGGGCACGTGCAATCAACGTAGCCTGCGTTGATTGCACAATGCATGCACAGGTCCTGGGTCAATTTCTGCGATTCCTGCGTTTCTGTATAAGGGTATTGGAAAAACTTCCTGCACGTCGTACATGCAACGTGCCTGCGAGGTATCTGCGCTGCACGATTTTTCTACGAAATCCATCGTAGTTGCACGTCGAAGGTACGGCGAGTTATGACCGCCGCACTAAAGACAACATTTTGTTAAATATGGGAATAAGACAACATCTACATGTATATTTAAATGTGATTATACATGAGTGGTCTTTATGTAAACGTAGACCTACACATGTCCCTTATTGTTCTTGAAGTCGACTATTTAGAAAATTACGATTTGTTCATTTAGAGTCAATTTTGCAGAGCAATGACTACCGATGTGGGGGTATTTCATCAATGGACTTGTCGGACATTTTATCCGACAACTTTGCTGTCAGCCAATCAGATGCAAGCATTTCAGTAGCTTATAACAGTTTGTCGGATAAAACGTCCGACAAGCCCTTTCATGAAATGCCCCCCGATCTGATACCAGACAGGCCGAATTTAATAAAAATTTAAAGAGTCAAAGACGATTTAAATAGCACGTGCTGCTGACATGAGTATATATCTTTTGTTTCCTCAAAAATAGCAAATATATTTGTCTGAACCTTAATCCTTTATAGCGGAAGATATCTGTAACAGCGGAGATCATGAATGTCATCGGCATGCTACCTGTTCTCTTACCAACTCAGAGGGCGGCGGTTACAAGTGCACCTGTAACATCGGTTTCCTTGGAGACGGCAGGAATTGTATCAGATTACGTAAGTTTATACTGAGCAAGATCAGACATAAAACTATCCCGTACAGCTCTGAAATCTGGGCACACTGACCAAACAGACTCTGAAACGAGAATATCAAAATAAAAACTTAAAACACCCTAAATGGTCAAGATTCTGTTCATTTCAATTAGACGGGTTTTGATGTCACTTGGACATTTCAGCAATTACATGCTTTTTTTTTTTTTTTTTTTTTTTTAGTTTTTTTTTTGTTTTTTTTGCGCAGACTCTGCTGGATATCAGAATATATACAAAGAGTTACCTTTTTTTTTAGTTCGAAGTGTAATTATAAATACGTATTTTATGCACGTGTGCTTTAGAATCGTTATTGTTTTCGCTAGAATAGAATAATACACTAAATATTTTGTTGCTATGTCATATTTGCCTCGGACAATGCTTAACTCGTCTCGGATAACATTCAAAATCCTTTGCAACATAGACTTACATTTTTTGTGAGATTTCAATACATTTGTGTTGTGGTTTAATTCTGATCCATAACACATCAAAGCACCTTCCTTGAGCCATTTCATACTTGGTTCACGGAAAGCGCGTATTCGCGGTAAATCAATGTGATGTCATATCGTCAACACTCTGGTACACCATCTTAATGACCATCACCATTCTTCATATTAAAGATATCGATGTTTTACATATATATCAAGGTGTGTACGAATTTATGTTACGTTTCGCAATCGTATCAATATGTTATGGCATCTTAATGCGAGGCATTAAAACGTTATTTTTAACGAACAATAAATTACCATTTTAACGCAAACTGCCGGTTTAGTTTCTCTGTACGATGCAACTTTGCTTATTACATGTACGTTAAATACCCCTGGTAATACATTTTTTTCCTTCTAAATTGCAATATTCAATTTTACCTGTCGCTTTGAATAATACCATTGGATAATGATGCATGGTTAATCTGTTCTTTTCATTAAAAACATCAACGTTCATTTATGGAATCTTGGCGATATGTCTGCAACATTGCACTTTTATTTTTGTTTATATTTCCTTATCATTTATACATGTATATGCATTTATTGGTGTATTGTTGCTGGTTTTTCTTTCAGATCCACACACATGTGAGAACGAACCATGTTTCAAAGGAGTAACCTGCACAGATCTCAACATTCTTCCCAGCACACAGCTGATGGTGTTCCCAGAGAGCGGTGTCATATACAAGTATGAATGCGATTCGTGCCCACCAACATATTTTGGCGATGGGAAAACATGCACCCGTAAGTGATGATTATGGTCTTTAACTTACTGGTAAGACATCAACTGCATGTTGCGTATGACTGTACGTCCTATCCAAAGGACTCAGACGTGAGAATTGATTCATTTCCATTAGAAAAGAATCACATTGACCTGGTTTCAAACACGGGACCACTGCTTCTGAATTTCGGGTAGCTTAGGCCCTATATGAAGGTATTGTAATTTTTTTCTTTTAGCACAATAGTACACTGAACGAATGTTTATAAGTAAGATTTGTGAACGGTGTTATTTATCCTAAGAAAAGTCCTTCCTCAGAGTTATCAAGATCCGAGTTGGCTTAAATCCATCATAATTGATAGACATTTCATTTAACATAAAGACGCTAATTTATGTGATAGTTTAAAACAACCCGTTTTCTGTTATTGTGTTGTTTTTTTTTTGATAAACAGCATACCCAACCGCTCCACCTCCTACCACAACACTACCCACGACAATAGCAACTACCACTCTTCCAACCACCCAACCTACAACAACAACAGCTGCGACAACAACTCAGGAACCTACAACAACTCCGGAACCTACTACAACACCGGAGCCAACTACAACACCAGAACCAACAACTACACCAGAGCCGACTACAACTCCAGAACCTACAACAACTCCAGAACCGACAACTACACCGGAGCCTACCACTACCCCAGAGCCAACCACAACTCCCGAGCCCACCACAACACCAGAGCCCACCACAACACCAGAACCGACCACAACTCCCGAGCCCACAACAACACCGGAACCGACCACAACTCCCGAGCCCACAACAACACCGGAACCGACCACAACTCCCGAGCCCACCACAACACCAGAACCAACAACCACTCCGATACCCACATCTCCCCCTACCACACCGGAACCTACTGGTCTGACCGTACTGACCATGGATGGTTCGGCCCAGCAGGCATTGCTTCCTGATGTCCAGATTCGGATTATTAGACCAACTATCCAGGATTGGCCGGTGACGACCGCGAATTCATCGACCACCGATGATGGTCTCGTCTGGATGGACATCCCCGAGGAAGAGCCTATCATCGTAGTCGCCTCCAAGCAGGGCTACATGGAGACATCAGCAACATACCGATTTCAACCTGGAGAGAGTGAGTGGTTTTCTAGAAAAATTGTATTGCATACCTGGAATATGATTTTTGAAATTATCAAAGTATATTCTGAGTTCTTCTTTATAATTTTGTTTTTGTGGTTAAACGCAACTCAAAGGATGAAAGGGATACGATACGCTATTCATACCATACAAAATGTGGACACAAACGAAGTAGATATATTACTCATCCGACAACTGTCTAAATCGCTACTCCTTATACAACGACAAGGTCAATGAGAAAATTGCAACGCTTTCGAAAACCACGAATTGCATCCTCTTCAAGCCCGTCTATGCAGCATCACAGTCATGTGTTCTGTAATCCTTTGCTATGAGGTAATTATTCATATTTGTCCGTTATCATTATCTTCTAGAAAACGTTCTGCCGATCATGGTTCACAAGCATCCACTGAGGAAGGACTTTGTCTGGATGTCTGGGATGGATCGTCTAGTTGAATTCAGACCTAGGAACCAGGGCATACCCTACAGTGTCGAGATCCCTGCAGGTAACACATTATACATTTTATTCATGCACTCAAAGGGGTGAGAGGTCGTAATGACTCCACATCGAGTCAATTTGGGCCACAAGAGATGTATGGCGATAAGTGACCCGAAATGGACCCCTGAGAACCCAGATTAGGGTCCCTTTGACCTCTTTTTTTTTTTTTTTTTTTAAGAGTGTAACACAAATTATCAGTTTCGAAAAATTTTATCGTGGCAAGGTTTGTACCACGTAGATGAGCAATTAACAAATGTTTATTGCATATGAAGAACTTAATCAATACAAAAGGCGCGTAATCCAGTTTTGAAATTGAGTTTTTGATATCAAATGCACCTGTCTTTGAGACCTCTGTAACAAAATGCACCTTAGAATATCATTTTTCATGTGATTGTACAAGATAAAGACAGCAAAAGCCTTTTTTCTTGTATGAAATTACAAATGTGAAACTATCTCATTTTGGAAATGTAATTTTTATTTGTTGATGAAGGGCTCAGCTTCTGTCTATTCATGAGATGTTTTATCATTTTTTTTTTTGTCAAAGGATGATACTAAATCAGACTACACCTGTTCCACTGCTCGATAAGAGAATTGCAGTTCATTCATTTCGGTTCAAATACTAAAGATTTCGACCAAACATTAACCTAAATCAAGTACATTCTTTTGGCAAGATGAAGGGTGATAGGATAGGCTAAACTGATTAAAGTTTGTCCGATTCAAATTTACAAATTAACCGGCATTTTCTTCCGGTGCATGGGCTATGTTGAGCGATTATAGCGGTCATGTGTTTCTAGCAATCATGTCTTCACATCCTTCCACGGACGTCTTAACTAGTTTTCATAACCGTTTCCAGTTGACTAAAGACCGTGCCATCCTTTTGCAGGCAAAAATCTTACATTTCTAGTTTTTTAAGAGGATATAGTAGTATATCAATAACTATATCTTCACACAACATGATCAAGCTCAAATGTGTATACTTGTCATTATATTGCGATTGTCAAAATTCGTTCCTAATTTTTCGTACCACGAAACATAACCGTACGGTCCGAAATTCAAATCGACCGTTGACCGTTAGCGCAGAGAATAATGCACCTTGATTTCCGTGTGTATGTTGCTGTGTGTGGTCCGTGCAGAGAAGAGCTGCACGCGCTGTAATATTAACGATGCTGAGGGAGAGCTGGTCTAGATTTGTAGTCATATTTTTGTTTCATAATAATGATCTAGGCAACCTATGACAGTAAGATTGAATAGACAGTGTAGGTCGATCATATTCTAAAGTTATTTCAAGTTGCATTAGTTTTCGCAATTTCTGAAAAAGGATGACACTTGAGATATTTAAGATAACATTACCATCTAAAAGTAAAGACAATCGCAGAGAAACAAAATGACTGAAGTCGATTCGCATGTACTCATTATTGAACATTATTGTAACTGTTTGGTCAGGCAAAACATGATTATTCTTCATGACTAAAAAATAAAATTCACCTGCAGATATGCTGATGAGTCGGCAATGAATTATATATGAGATGGACATCGTGATTATTTGCTTCGTAGTAAGTTATTTTCCCGGGATATCAAAAACTATTTACTGAAATTTCGTTCGTACTTATGGTGTAATCAAATGTAAAACAAAAATCAAGACCGTCTTAAAAACAAGGAAAGAGCTGATCTAGCAGTGATCAAGTCCGTCGTATCCTACAGCAACTCCAGTGGAGTGTAATATAAAGACTTACGATTGCTAAAAATTTACGATTGATTTTTTTTTTTCGGTAGCCTCATTATGGACAGAATGCTCCAAAGTTGATGATATTAATCCTAACCCTAGCCCTAACCCTAGTCTTAATTTGCTCTTAATCATATCCAAATAATAATCCATGACTGAACCTGGTTTCGAAATTAGGCTACCGAGAAAAAATCAATCGTAACTTGTAATCAATCGTAAGTCTTTGTGTTACAGGGCACAGAAACATACTTTAATGTATGCTGATATAAGTGGGATGATGCTGGATTCAGCTCAAATGTTATCGTTAGTAGCTTCCTCATGATTATCACGTATGAGGTTATCTTTTTGGCAAGGTATCTCTGGTCAGTAAATTGATGAATATCAAAGAAAATATAACCACCCTTTCAAACCAAGAGTTTAAAAAAAAATATATTACTATCGCAATTTGTATTAGGCTAATATAATCGCTAATGTAGCGATTATATTTTTAAAGCATTTTATTCAAATGGAAATTTGAATGATCCCAATATTTTGACTATAATTTTCTTTTTTTTTAGATGTCTGGAATGTAGGCATACTGTTTCGCAGGTTTTTTCTCATTGGCAATATTTGATACTTACAAAATGTGACTTCTTGTTGTTGATATGTTAGGAAGCCTTGACATTCCTGAGGAAAGCATCTTTGAGGTGAAGTTTTCTGGTGTGAACACAAGTAATCCACTCGAATTGAAAGAGGTGCCTGAACTTATTGGAGCTGTGGAGTCGCCCGATGGTGGTAAGTATAGACTAAATTAATATTAACATACATATCAATTGTACAATTGTAATATTTTATTTCCTTCATAATGTTGATGCTGGATGATTTGAAATATATATATATATATACACAACAAAAAAAGTAAGTCCCCCCCTAATCAAAATGATGTAACTTTTGAACGATCTTGTTTTTTGTACGATAATTTGGAGGGAAGTTTTATCCACCTTCTGTGAAAAAATGACATCGATCATTTGAGACATGCATGAGTAATCAACGTTTAAATAAAAAATGGACATTTTCAAAAGTCACAAGGGTCATTTTTAGGCTGTAAAAATAACAATTTTGTAAAATTTTCTTTTTACCTTGTGTTTAAACATTTTGGTGGATTTATCATCCGAAATTTGATCATCCAACACCAATCCCGATACATTTCACTATTTTTTATGGATGAGTGAGCACAATTTTAAGAACTATGTTCAGGCCTGCAAAAATGGTAAAATCCAACAATTTTATTCAAAGAATTGACATCAGATATTATCATCAACATTATCGACACATTTTGTGAGAAAATGAGCACTATTCGTCGTGTCATGGACGAGTGAGAACACTTTAAAGGTGACTTTTGTGACTTTTGTATTGACAATTTTGCCTTTAACGTGTGTTTATTCATGCATGACTTAAAGGTTTTATCTCATTTTCGCACATAAGTTAGTCGATAAGTGTAGAAACATAACCGCCAAACGACATTACTCAAGACCTTTTTGTTAAAAAGTTCCAGCATGTTGATTTAGGGCTTGTTTTTGCTTCGAGATTGTACACAATGTCAATGGAGAGGAAATTAAAGTTTTAACAAAATTGAAATTCGGCTTAATTTCATTGAGGATTTTTGTTAATTCTACTGGGAGTTTTTACACAAAACTTGGCACACAAGTTCAGGGTGGTGCTAACTAACAGGAACAAACGCTAAATTGAGAATCTGATAAGGTACGGGGTGGGGCCAAAGCTATGAAATCCATTCTTATTTACATATTTTTCTAATAACTTCTGCTCACTGAAGCATAAAACACTGGAATTTTCGTGAAACTCGAATCAAATGAACTATCCAAGAAGGTTTGTGACAATTATCCAAAGTAAGCGATTGAATTTTAGTCCACAAACGAGAAAATTGCTTTTCACGTATCAAGTGTTCATTGAAGCGTGAATTTTAAATAAAATGCCATAGCATCATTTAAAAACTATTATTTGACATACACATAACAAAAGAAAGTTGATAAAATTATTTTATTACACAAAAATGGAACAATACTTAACAATGGAATTTGAAAGTGTCCTTTTTCGTTTTTATTAAGTGTTCATTCAACCATAAATTGATGAATATTGTTTAAAAAACTCTTCCAGATTGCATATTCCGTCATAATCCATCATATTTAAAAGTAAAAAATGTGTCAAAAATGCAGTTTTTGCAAATTTTACCTCATGTTCATCCAACCGTGAAATTTAATGCAAAAGTCGTTTGATGTGTTAGAAATTAAGGGTAACAACCCTTCTGAACATATCTCTTGTTTAAAAGTTTGAATTTGTTCCAATATTATTGAATTAAAGTTATGAAACTGACCTTGTGACTTTCGAAAAGTGACATTTTTGTCTTTTAACTGTGCTCATTGAAGCATGACTTAACAAATTTCAGTAAAATTCATCGAAATGGTAGCTGATAAAATTACCTACAATCACATGTAATGACATTTGTAAAACTCCTCTTGGTTCAAAAGTTACATCATTTTGATTAGGGGGGACTTACTTTTTTTGTTGTGTATATAATACAGTTTGCATATATATTTCGGATGTTTCTGAATATTGTGACACGCGAATGGTTAAACAAAGACATGTTATATTGTACATTTATTTCCATTTTCTTCCTTTAGGAGTGAAATTGACTGGACTTGAAGCCTTCTCAATGGCCGAAGTAACGGTGGTCAACACGGAGACCAATGACCTCGTCGATGTCATGCTGCCATTCGAAGCCGAGTTCCCTCTGAATAGGAAACCACGTGGAACCCGCCATGGAAGTCGGATCCCGGCCTGGTATTTTGATAAAAAAACAGGTGAACTTTAAAAATCCTACTCTTTACTATTTCATTAAGATTTCCGCTAAATGATTTCGTGCATGCAATTCAAAATGAATAAAGAAAAGTAATCCAAGATGCTTCTAAACCAAAAAAGAAAATGCTATTTGATCTACACTTTTAATTATTTGGTACTAATATTTCCTATTATGTTTTCAAAGCCAAACATGAAATAATTTGTCGGTTATGTAAAGTCATTGGGGTAATTTTTTGACCTCGGAGACCTGTAATGTATGTATTCTACTCGTTTTGCAGGCGTTTGGAAAAAGAGCGGTGTTGGTAAGGTGAAACGGAATCAGTTTGGAGAGCTTGTGTGGGCCTTCCAGGCAAGACATTTCACCTGGTGGAGCGCCATGAAACCCTGGCCAGAGACATCCTGTGTAACCATCAGAACGTGCTACGACAAAAAGTGTAAACGAGTCGCCAGTTTTGTCCCTGTTGAGTAAGTCAAGTCTTAATCATCGTAAAGTCTGACAGGAACACAAGAGTACGGATAACATTCCTGCCTTTTGTCACAGTCACATATCCACTGCAGGCCCGTGCCAGTAGGGCGTGTAGATAGTAGGCGTTTTAGCCATTTTCGTACAATTTGCACCCGACGATAATTACCCAAAACGACTGTTTTCTACACACCCTATGGGCTCGGTTTTAGGGCCGACTCAAAACGACCACTAACTTTCATAATTTTTGTTATTTTTATTTTTATTTTTTTATTAAAAAAAAAATCTGATATCGGTTTATGACTTTGAAAATAAAGCAATCTGGTACCGCCTGGAGTACACCTCTCATAGACCATGAATGGGTTTATGCCGGCCCGTGCTTTTATTATTTTGTTTTTAGAGTGTATCAGTATTTATGCTATTATTTGGTAAATCCGAAATGATATTCGAAAGTACGTTGTCTTCGTTGTGTTCTGTTTATTGTGGACATGTATAACGTTAATATTTCCTAATCGGATGATTGGCTTTATCTTCTCCAGGGTGAACGGCATTGATTTCTCCTTCTCATCTTCAAGTTTAACGAGCGGAGAAGGCAAGACTTGTATCCAGTTTAAAATGGGAGGTCAGGTCAGGATATCATCACCATGTTCCAAGAAGCCCAAGTTCAGGACAGGCACGTCCGATGGTCCTTCGTACTGCCCAGCCGAGTATGATACACAGGTGCTACGACCATCGGGTGACATCGAGACACAACCATGTGAAGACGTTGTCATCGTAGTTAGAGGTAGGTTACTAAGAGTACCTTGTGATTAACATAATCGTGGAGTTTGCGACATAGATAATGCTATACATTGCATGTTTGCTCGCCCTGTACTTTCACATAAACACCCGTTTATTAGTGTACAAACTACTAAGACAGTGGAGTCGTCGCATTTATCGAGCCCGGAAGTCACGTGAGTCTGCGCGCCGAAAGAATAAACCGGACATAGCAATCTCTACGTCGCAAATTCCACACAAGCATATACATTTAACATTAAGAACATAAAAGGTAATGTTAAAATTTTCACTTTTCATAAGAGAGTTTGCTCTTTAAATTTCAGTCCATTGAGATGATTTTCCCTATTCCTTGAGGTAAAAGTATTTGGAAAAATTTGTGGTATCTTGCGTAAGCATCATTGGATACCTTCCTTCATATTATCTGGCTATCAGATATCCGGTTGTTTAACCTTTGTTTTTGACAGATGGAAAATAATGTTCACAGCTTATTCGACCCCTCTTAAATGTTCCAATAGTCAGTTTACTAAGGAAAATAGCCATGCTAACGCTCCCTCCTTCGTGTCCTCCCGAACAGATGTAAGATCGACGTACTGTAACGAGCCTCAGATACCTCGTCACGCCGAGACTTACTCCTCGGACTACCGGATCGGTGGCACCGTATCCTTCCAGTGTACAGATGGCTACAAACTGGTTGGTGAGTCACAGAGGGCGTGCTTACCATGCGGTAGATGGAGCGGTCAGAACCCGGTCTGTAGACGGTCAACCGAAGAGTACACTTATGAAGTCATTAGCACGAACTATGACCCTTCGCGGGGGGTTGCCAGTAGCGTTTTTATTCGGAATCGAGGAAGCAGTAGTAGCAGTGTATATTATTCAAGGCCTTCGGTGTGATCTCGGCTTCTCGAAAGACCTATTATAAAACTTTCTGTTAATTTTCTTGTTTTATTTATTTCAAAGTATATCAACCCGTGAAACTATGTCTTCATCTCATTATGAATAAAACTATGATAATAAGTCAACACGTGATGGTGAAGCGATAATCTACAACGAGTACGTTACGCTGACTCTGAAGTTTTGTGGATATCACAGTCAAACGGACCTGTGAAATATTTTTGTAAGGGACATTGAAATGTGCAAGGAATAGCACAACGACCACATCCCGTTACGATATTGCTACCTGGTATTTAGTTGATAATGAGCAAGAAAATAGTCATTGATATCTTCGTGAAATATTTCGGCGACAGCTTATTGTTTTTCGTAATGTTGCTTTGTCATCAGCAATTGCGATACTTGATCTGTTCGTCATGACGAGAATTGACAAGGAACCAAAATCTCGTAAAGAACAGTCTAACGTGACATGATGCGTCCGATGGTTTCAAAGACAGAACGACGTAACAGCTGTTACAAATGTGTATTGTTTGGAACAAACTCACTGTCGTCATTTGTGTGGACCCGAAAGAAAATTACAATGGTTCTTAAATTTAGCGTTACAGATTTACGTATTACCTCGGACAAAATGCTGTCACGCAGACATCTATCTAAGATTACCTGAGTTTCTTTGAATATACGATGTTCTTGTGCATGGCTAAAATGGTGCTTATTTTATATTATAAAGCAAGGTATTATTATTTTATGTCATGTTCGTGTAAAGTGGTGGACTCGTCTATTTGATTAAAAACGTTATTATATGCAGAATATAGTTGAAGTGATATTATTTATTAACGTTTTAAAGACATGGCACAGCACATGATTTGTTGCTTTGTTATTTCTGTCTTGTCTAATATGTGTATGTTAATCTATATTTCTGTCCCTATGTCTTGTTGTCTGTTCATGGAAGGTAAATGGCCCGTATTCTCAACAGCCGCCTTACTTTAAGCCTAGCTTAAACCTGTGGTTTAACCATGGCTTGCTAAAAGGGACTCAATCCCAAAAAGTAGATGTTCAATTCATCATAATTTTTGGTAGTGAAACTATTAAAAATTGCTTGGGAATGATAAGTACGAAAGTTTTCCTTACAATTAAAACACGATTCCAGAATTCAGTGAATGTGATAGGAACATGCAACATAGACAGATTGATTCCCTTTTGGCAAGCCATAGTTAAACCACAGATTTAAGCTAGGCTTTTGAGAATACGGACCAATGGGTTTAAGATGATGTCCATATTTGAACCTTGGTTCGTTAACTTAAAAATTTAATCGCCAAAAACTAAGAATCTTTGTTTTACTTGCGGTATTAACCCTAACTTACCTGGGGGGGGGGGGGGCCATTATGGCCCCCCCCCCTCGACATTTTTCGCGATAAATCCGCAGTTCAAAATTTTTGATCGCGCCGCTCGCTGACATTTTACTTTCAAGTCTTGCGCATCTTTTAAAACTATTTTCGCGGAAATCGGGATTACCGTTACGACGTTCCACGATTTTGAAAAATTTTCGTCAGACCCAAAATGGCTCAAACACGTGATTTCATGTACAAAGTCAATACAAAATGTGTTTTCAGCTAGAATTCATAAATGAGTGATTATTTTTAATTCTATTGACAAGAGTCATTTAATTTGATGCTATTTATAGCCAAAATAATGTCGTGGACGAATTGTGTCGAAAAAACAATAAAAATAAAAACATCAAAAAACAAAGAAATACATAAGAAATTGAAAAAACAATAAAATACATAGGAAATCGATTTTTGTACGGGAATTTTTTTCTTGTACAATTCTTAGGAATAATATAAAGAATATTTTCACAAAAAATAGCTTTCTAGGAGCTTTATTTAGTGAATTAGAGCAAAAAGTATGATTTCATGAATAAATTAGCATAATTAATTCATATAAGATAAAATATATGAATTTAGTGTGCCCCCCCCCCCCAGGCATTTGAGCTCACGAAATAGCCCAGGTAAGTTAGGGTTAACAAAGATATCATTTCTCCCCATCTGTATTATGAAGAGCTTGCAACCAAAAGGCACTAAATCTAATTTTGTTATTTCCGAGAATAACTAATTTGTTTTACAAATTTTGTACAGGTCATGCAGGTGTCTATAAAATTTTGATATTGGAAAAATTGTAACAATTGCTCTCAACATTTAGGTTAATATTTTTGTCCAAAAACAGGTAACAACCTGAAAATGGTCTGATATCAATATAAGTTAGTTTCACCCTAAATGAATTTAGTGCATTTTGGTTGCAAGCTCTTCATAATTTATGTATCCCCCCCCCCTCCTCTCTCTCTCTCTCTCTCTCTCTCTCTCTCTCTCTCTCTCTCTCTCTCTCTCTATCCCTTACCTCATGTAGTCATAATTAGCAGCAATGTATATGGCCGAAATGATTAGATTATTACCTGTTAAAAGAAGTCAATACAATAAGACAGTAACATTACCCATATGCTATTCTGCGGAAATTATCAAATGTTATTGAAATATGTTGCGTTTTGTAAATATTGATATAGCAACGCGATGTCAAATCCATATACCTTGCCTACTTATTATAATATTAATCAGATATGTACAGGTGTTTTTTTGTGTTGATGAAGTGTTTAAAAAATCGTTGAAATACGATTTAGACACCTGAAAAAAGGTGTTTCAATGTCATTTAATGTCATTCATACTAAACCCAACGGCCCAGAACCACTGCTATCTCGCCAGAATTAACGTTTTGCTTCCGAATAATAATTTTAAGAATACTTGTAGCCTTTCATTAGTATAACACATTAAAAAAAAATAGACCTAGGGAAATAAATGATTATATTCTGACAAATCTAAAAATCTCAGTGTTAAATCTGATTTTGTTTTGGCGACTTATCGGAGGTTTTGAGCAGTTTTGTGACATTTATGTATCGTGTGGAAGTTGTGTATAAGAGTACTGGATAATGCATGTTATATCATTGAAATAAAAAAAGAAGTTTGAGAATACATCGATTTTATTAATGTTTATTTTTCTGGAAGGTTTCTGAAAGAAATATTGGAAACCATGTTTATGAATTAATTGTTAATATAGAATTAATTCGGCAATTACACATTTGTTTTTATTAATTCTTTATATATATCTGTGTGAACACGCGTATTAGAAAATAAGATGTGGCGCTGTGCTGTGTATTCGAAAAATGAACAACTTTTCTGAATGCGTTTATTTATAGAGTATTTCAAATAGTATGGATGATTTCAGATCAAGGTTTAGATATGAAAAGGTATCGATTTGTTATTCATTTTTAAGAAATACAAAAATGCATTATTTCAAAATTATTATAGGTGAAAAATTTCGATGGAGGTTAAAATCAATATGTAAAGTGGTATTTGTTTAGATAATTTGTGGGGGAAATACCGTGCGTATTAAAAAAAAAAGGTAATCCATTTTTAGAGGGCCCATCTGGGGAGCATTTCATAAAAGGACTTGTCGGACATTTTGTCCGACAAATCGGCTCTCAGCCAATCAGATGCAAGTATTTCAGTAGCTTATAACAGTTTTGTCGGATAAAACGTCCGACAAGTCCTTTCACGAAACGCCCCCCTGGCACATTCTTACAAACTGCCTTAATCATGGACAATAGAAAAATATTTCAGTAACCGAATTTGTTGAAATGTTAGAAAGCAAGTATTAATAATTCAGTTTGCAGGTTAAAAAAAAATGTTATTTCAAACGACGTTGATAATAATTATTTCAAGCATCATAAGTTGCAAAGGTCATGGGAACCCCGAATTTCATCCCTGGTTGTTTGACAGCGGCTGTTAGATAATGTTGAGTTACTGGTTTAAAGCAAGTTTGACAGTTGTTTAAACTATATTTAATACTTCGTTTAGTCGACCTTTTTCGATGGGTAAGCCTTTCGCTTCTATACTATACTATACTATACTATACTATACTATGCTATACTATATTAAGAACAAATCAATGTTTTTGTTAAAAAAAAAAAAAAAAATCTTATATCATAACTGGATCATGTCTGATGCAACACATGAAGACCTTACTGTAGACTATTTTTTTATTAAATTTTTATTGTGTGTTTAAACTGGAATTCTATGCAATTGAGGTATTTTCGACTGTGATCTTTGAATAAATATTGTGATGAAAATGATGGTTGAATTTTTGTGTGTGTATTATGTGTATGATTGACAAAAAGCAAACATAATATTGATAAACGTTTATTTTTTAATACCACATTTACAGCTCATTGGAATGGGTCTGTCTCTACAGATGCGTTACCTAAAGACTTGTGATGAATCACATGTTAGCTACATTTATTTTTATTGGACAATGCGAGGGATATAATTTCAATAGGCAATCAACCGCAATACAATAGATTGATCATTATTAGATAATAAATAATCAATCATTGTTAGTCTGAAAAATTACAATACTTATTTTAAATGGTAATAGTGAAAGGTTTATCATACTCTTTAATGTCTTTGTTTGTTTTTTGTAATTTGTATTGATATTTGTATAGCTATCTTGGGACCAATAAAACGCTTTGATGGATTTATTTTCTCCGCTCAATCAAGATTTTGGAAACATATGATTACTGCTATACACTAGCATGGAAATAAATGATATTATGTTAAAATGTATGTTGGGAGGCGGTCCGTTTTGAATAGCTTTCCCTGGGTTGCAAAATCCATAATCGCATGCCTTAATGCTGGCGTCACACTGTCCCGAAGTTGAGTAAGGATGGACATACTAATGATGGTATATTAGGATTCGCGCGAAGTCAGCTTGACAATACTATACGATGGCTACACGATGGCATTGAGAGGGCGTCAAGAAGTCGTGTTGCCTTCGCATTGCCTAAGATTTTGCCGATGCATCGGATGTTGCAGCTGAAGCCTGACAATTTTTTTTTTATTAATATGGGCCCAACTAATTAACTTGGTTGAGTATATCTGTCCTCCACGCATTAAGCTATGGTCACAAACGCCAACTGTCGGTGATCGGGAGACATCTTTTGCAAATTTTGACCGTTCATCGATCTGTGGCCACTAGGAGCCTGCCCGTGTAGTGCTGTTATTTAGGGCAACGTTCAGTCATTGCTGAAATTTGTTTGAATGAGTTAAAATTTCGACAGCGCCTAATCACTTTTCACTGCCAAAAATATGCTCGATGCCCGGGCACCGAACGCCCGGGCTGCGACCTAATTAACCGATCGCTGCTAAGCGATTTAGGTTTTAAAAAAAAAACAAAAAAAAAAGTCTGAGCATATGCTGCCGAGTGGTCGCCGCCCGGAGATCTGTCAGTCACCGGTCGGCGAGTGAAAAAAGATCGGCTTCCAGGTGGCGCCTACTTGCTTTTCCGCGCCCTCAACCGGTTTACAAATCAGGCGCTGTTCGGCCGGCCAGTCGCCGGGCAGTGCCTACATTTCAGCGGCTCCGAGCAGGCTGTTAATAGGTTGATCGCCGCTCGACTTTAATGACCATAGCTATTAAAACAACAGCCAGTAAACTTTAACTGACTTACAATCAGAAATTTTGAATACATCAAATTGAGTCAATATACTCAACGAAATAAGACGGAAATTTCCAATAATCTGATTGATAGCAGGATAAGTATAAACCTTGGGTAACGGTTTGATTCATGATTATTTATTTTCAAAACAGCATGCCCACCACCATCGCAACCTACGACAGTAGTGGCAATTGCAACAAACTCGTCACAACCTTCAACTTATCCTACAACATCCACCTGGAGATCAACTTCCGAACAGAGTCCACTTACGAAACTATTGGTCCCACTGCCGGCAACTGAATCGAACTCAATGACATCGCTTCCAACAATTTCAGGACCATTATCTGTTCCGAAATCTACCACTTCCATTCAGTCTACTCAATCTACGACATCAGAGCCAACATGGGTGAATTCGCTAAGAATGGATGTCCCGGTTCAACAGGATCAATTGCCCGGTGTTCAGGGTCATAAGATCACAAAAACTTCTCAAGAGTGGCCTTTGACAATGCACGAATCGGCCCACATACGTTTCCGTCGTGCTCCCCGGCCGAATAGACCATCTCGTCCAATTCAAACTCAAGCTGAAATGACAGTGCTGACAATGGATGGTTCGACTCAAAGGACGCTGTTACCCGACGTCCAGGTTCGGATAATCCGATTGTCCGTACGAGATGGGTCGGTTACCATTGCCAACTCGTCAACGAATGCAGACGGGATTGTGTCGTTGGATATCCCGGTAGACGAACACGTCATCATAGTTGCATCCAAGCAGGGATTCATGGATATCTCATCCACCTACCACTACAGACCTGAAGAGAGTGAGTAACATTCATTTTCAACAATAGTAGCTTAGCATCAAGGCTCTTGTGCAAAAACTAAAGGTGGTATCTCACCTAAAAGGACGTCCACGAAACTCCTAGATTCGAAAACGTCTCCGAGACAGGAAAATCTAATAAATATGAACATGATAGATTTAACCGTGACTTTAACGACGACGCGGAGACTCATGAGATGTCGCGGAGACTCATGCGTCATCTCTGAGACGGAGTCGCAAACTAGTCTCAAACAAGTCTCGAACCAGTCTCATGACAGGTGAGATACCACTAGTAACACATTTGCAAATTTGTCACCGTTGACAATGATTGCAGTCAAATGAATATTCCTTTGAATAATGTAAACCCTGGTTCTATCGATTACAAAGAGCTGTAAGGGTGGTATCTCACTTCGCGGAGACGTCTCCGCGACAGATAAAAAGTATTAGAGACGTCTCCGCGACATTTTTTCAAAAACTTTGAAGATGTAGTTTCAAAGAACCGTCTCAAAGTAGTTTCCGCGACTCATGAAAAGTCTCGGAGACGTCTCCGCGACAAATTTTTGAAACTTGTCGCGGAGACGTCTCCGCGAAGTGAGATATCACCCTAAGGTTGTTGATCTCAGTTAGGACTCTAGTGCCCTGTAACATAAAAGATACGACCGATCTCATGATTGATATGATCGATCGTAAGTCCATGGTAAACCAGTGTACTAAGAGTTACGATCGATCGTAAGAATTGTATCTCTTTTTATGTGACAGGACACGGGGGATGATAGATGTATCCATCTTCGTGGTGACCCCAGGAAATTAAAAAAAAAATGGGGCAGAATATGTTTAAAAGCTTGGACAAGCAAAACAAAATACGCTCAATTATTTCTTTTTCCTGGTAAAAGGCGTGAATTATATAAATTGCTTTGTAGCCATGGTTGTGAAAATGATCGTATGATAATGTTTTCTGTCCGCCTGAGTGGAGGTGGGGGAGGGGGGGGGGGGCTGAAGATTTATTTTCCCTTTTTTATTTTCAGGAAACATTCACCCAATATTCCTTCACAAACATTCGATGATGAAAGAGATTACATGGATGTCTGGACTTGACCGTCTCATCGAGTTCAGACCAAGGTTTCAAGGCATTCCATACAGCTTTGAAATTCCGGCAGGTAAATATCATATCATATTGAAATCCTATCATATTTATTGAAACAATGCAACCAGGAGTGTATTCGGTGGTAACACTCATTGTAAGCTGCCTACATTCTCATACAAAGTGACCATGTTGAACCTAAATCCGAATCACCAACTTTTAAGCGATATGGCTTAATTAGATGCACCATGTCATCACACCTACACATACACTTTAGGTATATAAAAAATTATATGAAGCAATGAACAGATAACTGAATCCTAGTATTATCTTTTTGCACGAGCGTCGATTTGAACACCCGAGCATGGGGGTGGGGCGACAAAAAGGTACTGTCAATTTTTTTACCTAAGGCAGACCCGACTTTAGGCACTCTTTTCTAAATTGTGGAGCCCGCCACCTCCTCTCCATCCTTTCTGACTAAACATGGGGAGTATTTGATATGATGTCCCCAACCCAAACAGTCTGGGGGACGTGTCCCCCTACTCCCCCCCCCCCCAGGCCCCGATCGGCGCCCAAGATTTGTTGAAAGTTTTCAATTTCGCACACATTAAACAAAAACAACACACATGTCTACATAATAGTACGAAAACTCTACAAGAATACTACAAATATCATGTACATATAGATTGTGTATAGTTTGTAAAAAAAACAACAACAAAAAAAAAACCCAGCAACAAATAGACAAAACCAACAAATCTTTGCTTTTGTATGTTTAGGTAGTCTTGATGTTCCAGAACAGACCACTATTGAATTGAAGTTCCAGGATGTAGATACGAGTAATCGAGCCGAGATGGCCAAGGCTCCAGAACTCATCGGGGCTGTAGACTCATCGGAAGGTAGGCACGTTTTTATCTGTCATGCAGTTAGAGAGGATAATAACTCCCCAAACCCCATAAATAGACACATATAATGAAATGTTTTAATTTGATAGCTCATCACTGTGACATGGTTTAGGATTCTACATCCTAAATTTTCAATTGGCATAATTATTTGAAAATCTTCGTTTTTCATATAGGATATTGGTTGTCCTTCCAAAGTCAGACAAGTGCAACATCACTGAAGAAGGTAATGAAGGTTACAGCTATACCATATGCCAGTACAATGTCATTTTGTTTTCTTAGACGGGTCAGCAATACAGTTGAATTTTTTTATGCTCAACATATGTTTTTTTCGAACAGCAACAAATTCCTTCAGTTACAAAAATTATATTCAAAAGTCTTGATGAACTTAAGAGTTGGGCAACACCACAGTAAGACGTTAAACCATTAATTATGCCAACGATATATACATATCGGAAAGGCCGCTATTGAAAGACATTACGGATTGATTAGCAATGTTGGTGGAAACTGTTTTGCACGTTGGGAAAATTGGATACATGCCCAACGCGACGTCAGTTGACGAGTCAGGTTTCCTAAATTCTTGAACCTGTCGTTATTGTCGTATAATATTGAAATGGGATATTTTGGATGATGTGAATGGTTTTGGTGATATATCCTTTGTTATAAGACGGGTTTAAGAATAGCTTGTGACTCTGTCTCGGAGACGTCTAGGATTCGTCTCCTTAGTCTTCGTTACGTTTTATAGACGTATCAAAGACGTCTCCTGAAGCCCTATACCGTCTCAGGTGTCGAAAGTAAATCGAACACGTTCATATCTATGGGATTTTTTTTCTCCCCAGTTGCGGAGACGTGTCCGAGACTGATGCTACTAATCTTTCACAGAAGTCTCAGCGTCTCCGCAAGTGAGACACTACCTAGTGCCTATAGTGGCCCATGAGGTACTGATCCATAAAGGTTTGTTTTGCTGTTGCAGGAACCACATTAATCAGCCTTGCAGTCTTTTCAATGGCTGAGCTGACGTTGATCAACAAGGAAACCGACGACCTCGTCAATCTGATGCTCCCCTTCGAAGCCGAGTTCCCTCTCAGTAGAAAACCAAGAGGAACTCGTCAAGGGAGTCGGATTCCGGCATGGTACTTTGATAAATTGACAGGTATCAAATCGCTTTACACTCTTACAAAATGAAGGTTCAGAATGACCCAATTTTGGTTTTATTGGTGACATACGCCATTTGAGGTCAATAGACCAGTTTACTAGCATATTCAAATCGTATGCATACTTTTTATACAAAGGTTGTTCTTGACGGCTTGCAACGATCGTCTGCGTTCGCGGAGCGGGGGTGGAGCGGGGATGGCCGCACCCTTTCGTGAACACCGGGGGGGCTTTTTCGCGGGAAAGGGTGGGGGAGGTAGGGGTAGATAAATTATAACGCCCCATCGTGAACACCGGGGGGGGGGGTCGGGGTGGCTTTCTCGAAAGGCTGACATGTTTTAGTAGTTTTTCTGAACCCGTATGTTTTGTCGACTGCTATTATGGAAAAGTGTCTCATTAAAAATAACAAATTATTCATTATCTGTGGAAGGGTAAAGATTACATATATATTGGTTAGGCTAAAAGGTAACAGGAAGAAAATGCGGTTCTTCTATTTTTTGTCTCCGTCCTTTTTGGTCATATCTTTTTTGTTGTAGAGTATTAGAGATGTTCATTCTAACTGTTAGAATCTCCTGGACCCTTCACCAAGCGCTAATTAGTCTTCGTATAGTTCCGCGGCCCGCGTTGCGGGGTCCGGTTAGTGTGTCGCATGGGGGGGGGTTAGTGTACGTATTCGAAGGTTCGTTTATTGCCGAAAGGAGGGAAGAAGGAGGCCGAGTTCTGTTATTCGAAACTCAGTAGTAATGGTTTTGCGTTGGATATTTCCCGAGATGGTATGATAGAAATGTAGGTTTTTTGGTTTTTCTTGATAATAATGAGGAATAGACGGATTCGTTAATCATATGTTTTCCACCCGCAACCTTAGTAAAAGGTTTCGTTCATTCCTGAAATTGAGCTATTCTGTCCACAGCGATGGATAAAATTGCTGGGAATGACTGTCTGTGGTCCCACTACAGTGAACCATAATCGTTCCAGATACAGGGGATTGTTTTCTTGCAGTGCGGAGGCCGGAAGCGGTTGCGGATGAGGGGTGTCGAGTTATTTTGACTTGGATCAGCATCTGCTGGTTAAATTTGTATGTTGTCCGAGAATTTGAGTGTTCACCACACAATTATCAGAGACGGTGCAGACCTGTGAGAGGAGTGGCGACTACTACATGGAGGCTAAGGTTGGGAAGGTTGTTTCGGGCGTGCGTAAGGTCGGCCGTTATAAAGTTTCTCATTAAAATTATAAAATTTCTTTCCAGCAATATGTTAGGTGGTTCAGTTTTGATATATCAGTAAAATCAATGTTATTCATAGATCGGCCAGGGGACTTCGTTAGCGCGGATATAAGAGATGAAGTTATTCATTGGTGCCGTTATCACTCAATTGCATAAAATAATAGTGTGAGATATTTGTCATATTGTATCTAGTCTTCGTTATGCGTGGATGGGGAGGGAGATGGGGCTGTTCTGAGGTGGCTATTACTAAAATCAAGAGGAGTGTATGGCAATAGGCGCGGATCCCAGTGATTTTTCCAGAGTCTGGGGTTGTGGGGTATAGGGGGGCCAACTCTTATTGATAATAATAGCTTTGTTTGGAGGCTAGGAGTGAGTCGGTTTTTAATATTCACTTCTCCTGTTTTTTATTATTGTCCTATTTATTTGATTTGTGTCTAAACGTGGAAACTGATATTAAGATTATTATCTTGACCTGGCCCGTCTACTTACGACTTTAAATGGATAACCAAATTCCTACAAATGTTATATTTTTCTACTTCGTAGCTTTAGCAGTATCAACTATTAGAGAAGATAAGAGAGATCTGAAGTTATTTGTAAGACAAACTTAGGGATTTGAATATGACGTTTAAATATGCTACGCCGAAGGGATACCGCCGAACTCATGTCTGACCGGCGTTATAATTACATTCAGATCGTTGCTGATGTTCGCAAGCATCATTGCTCAATAGTTAATACCGAGGATAAGAACGGCATGTCTGATTATCTGTCCTGGTGTGATTGTTATATGTGCTGTCTATAGGTGCTGTTTAGATAGCGTAATGTTGAATAGTGGGTGTTTTCAAATTATAACCTGGTGGCTATTGGTCTTTTTCGGTTCTTGATAAGTGCATTGTGAAAACCGAGAGGTCTTAATAAGCAGCTAAATGTATTTCATGATGAATATTACATGGCGAGCCGAGCGCTCCTAATAGAAATTGTGCACTTTTGTATGCTATTTACAAGTAATGGTCTTCTTTTTCATCTATTGATAAAGAATTGACAAGATGCTGAGGCTGTCAGTAATTGTGCTCGGAGCCCTGCAAAAATGATTGATTGCGA
The DNA here is from genome assembly GCA_940671915.1 of Paracentrotus lividus. Taxonomy (NCBI): domain Eukaryota; kingdom Metazoa; phylum Echinodermata; class Echinoidea; order Camarodonta; family Echinidae; genus Paracentrotus; species Paracentrotus lividus. The sequence goes on from CALNVZ010003428.1 coordinate 39,513,789, forward strand.
CAGAACATACTTCTGTAATAGTCAACTCTGATTCCGTACTGATAGAATTACTTTAGTAGTCCGCCGCGATGGCGAAGCGTGTAGAATGAAAACTTTGAGGAATATAAAATTGAGTTTCATTGGCGCTAGTCTACTGTAGGCATGGCCGCTCTAGTGCTTCCGTAGTTACCTCGCAGTTTATACGCGGGGGTTCCGAGAGAGTCTGCAAAAGTGGATCCTTTTTTTCTCATAGGAATTCTGTGTTTTTAGCACGTAAGCTGACAGTCATGGAGGAGTGACAATTTTGAGTTTAACTTGGAGTTATAATTATTAATGTATTACCGTACTATAATGATGTATCTTAGTAGTGGATAGAAGAAAGATGTGTTTATGAGGTCCCACTTATAATATCCGCCGAGCGCGAAGCGCGAGCTGAAATTTTGAGGAATCTTAATGGCTTTTATTTTTTATTGTTCATTTAGTTATGAATATATAGGAATGCGAGCGCGAAGCGCGAGCTCAAATTTTGAAAACAAAATTGGAGTTAATTGTGCAATATCAGAGCCTATTTAGTATCCGTGAGCTGAAGTTTTGGAGCTAAAATCGTGCCTTATAGACTCTTTAGGATCCATGTTGAAGATACATAATAATCTTGGCTCATTAATATCTTTGCTATGAATATTTTGTGGGCTGCAGGCATAGGCCTCCCCAATCTAGCCCAAAACAAATTACACCCAATTTTTTTTACAAGGTTTGTTCCAGCAGAGACACTGGTCCTAACCCTTTTTAAAATACTATTGTTTGTTAATTTTACAGTTCGAGGTCGCATAGTGACCGAGCAGGGAATTTGGGTTTTTAAAAGACATATGAAGTAAGAAGGACAATTTTTAGTATTGTAAGTGATACTTTTAAGAATTTATTTTCCATGGGACTTTTAAAGAGTATGAACGGCTTCTATAAAAGTGCATTTTTAGCTAAGAAAACGGGCACTTTTAGAGTGCATAAAAAAATAGGGGCACTGTGCCCCTGCCCGCCGGTTCCACCGCCCTTAGACCCAATATCTCCAAGCGCGAAGCGCGATGTAGAACTTTGAAGCTCAAAATTGTGTTTATTGTGCATTATTATTATGACCCTATTAGTATTCGCGAGCGCGAAGCGCGAGCCCGAAATTAGTGGATTTTTTAAAGACATATGGAGTAACAAGGCCCCTTTTAGTATTAAAAGTGCCCCCTTTTTTTAACTATAATTGTCCACTGGGACTTTCAAATCTCTGAAAGGCTTCTTTTTAGTTATAAAGATGACACTTTTTTAGCTTAGAAACGGGACACCTTTTTATGATAAGGGCACTTTTAGGAGGTGATGAAAAAGTGGGGGTCACTGTGCCTCCTGCCCGCCCCCCCCACCCCCGGTTTCGACCGCAATCTGCCACTAGGCGTTATTTTCTGTTATATCATTTCCTAACATTGAAGATAACATTATTTAAAAATACAAAATAGAACACAAATGCAAACGAAACATTCCTGCAAAATGTTTTAAATGTAATTCCTGCGTAATTTGTTCTGAAAACATGATTCATCCCCAATAAAAAGTTGCGAGCGCGAAGCGCGGAGCGAAAGATTTTTAACATGTAGGGGGGCGAAAGCAAGTGTTTAATCTTCCTTTCTTGTATTTATATCAAGTATCTGCTGCATTCTGCCAAAAGTGGGGGTTTAATTTTTTTTTTTTTTTTTTTTTTGGTCAAGCGGACCTTGCTCGCCTGCGGGGGGTTCGTTCGAAACCCCCCGAACCCCCTGGTTACGGGCCTGACCCTAGACTGAATTATTGGTATCTGCAAGCGCGAAGCGCGAGCCGAAAATTGTGGGTTTTAAAAGATATATAGAATAAAGGGGTACTTTCTAGTATTACAGACCCTATTTAGTAACCGCAAGCGTGAAGGGCGAGCCTGAAAGTTTGGAGGTAAATATTGGAGTTATATGTGCATTATGATTTAGTATTATGATTTTTATATTTGAGTTAATAATTGTGCATTCTATACCCTACTGAATTGGTATAAAATTTTGAGCTCAAAATTGGAGTTAATTGTGCAGTATGATGTATTATCCGCGAGCGCGAATCGCAAGCCGAAAAGTTGGAAGTTTAAAAGAAATATTGAAGAAATAAAGGGGCACTTTCTAGTATTCTTATACTTATTCAAATTATTTTGAGTATTAAAGTAGCTGGAATGCCGAGGCGAGGTCCATGTTGTACCACCCCCGCCCCCACCCCAGCTCAAGTTCGGAGTGATGCCCATGACTACCGGCCGCTCCTATATAGGCTTAAATATATCGTCGATATAGGGCGGAGTCGCCCCACTCTTGATCTTAAATTATGAAGAAAGAAAAAGAAATCACAAAGAAAGAAGAAAGAATTAGAGGATTAAATGAATGTTTTGATTACTTGGTGTCATGTTAGAAATCTTGCAATATATTATGTCGAACTGAGAATAAAAAGATAGCAACCCTGGAGAATGCATTTAACTGTTGAGTTGTTTACAAATTTGAAGACTAATCAAAGCGCCGCGTAATCTACATAAATATGTCATACGCGCGCATGTCGGCAATTATAGAAACGCGGTCTCTTTTGTTCTTCAACATCAAAGCGCAACACACTTTCCCACGCGTATTCTTAAAACTTGCATCTGATCTGCGGAAGAATTGTGTCTGAAATAAAATCATTCTCATCATGGACTCCGTTCGAGAAGCAATGTTTTTCCCTACTCCCACCCCTCCATTCTTTGACGATTGTTTGGACTTTGTTTGGTTCCCTTCTATATAGTGCCAGATTGCACGAAAGACTTTGCATGAGACTGGAGTGGAGGGGGCGCGCCCCCGAGTCTCCTCCGGTCACATTCGTCCATGATTTTTGATAACCGCTCGGTTATCAAAATATAAAAAAGGGGTCAAGTATGTGTGTCTGTGTCCAACTACAAGCGTCCGTGCCTCACGGCTAAAAATTCAACAAAAATGCTACTTTTCTATTTAAGGCTGGTTAAATATTTTTGGACGGAGCTTCTAAACTTCTATGCCGAATTTATTCAGAATAGAAAACACGCTATGTCTCTATCTCTCTAGAATTATGAACTTCAAAATCAACAAATATGCAAGCTCTCCTCTATTCCTCCTATTATATTTGGGAAAGGCGCGATAGAAATATTGGGTATTATTATTACTATTATTATTATCTATTAACTCTTTGCCTGCCAAGTTCGGCTATAGTCACAATTGTACTTATTAACTATACAATCGTAATAATTTGTTTTCTCTGTAATGGCTGGGCTAAAAGATCTGAAAATCACTGATTATTGCTAGGACGGGGTCTGCAGCATAATTGTCGAGTTCACCTGGCAAATTATGTTATAACATTTTTAATAATTAAAGAGAAGTCTTCTTTTCATGCTTAAATTTAGTGTGGCGTGCAAAGAGTTATATTTATTTGTTATTATTTATGGAATTTCATAAAACGACTGTTCAGAAAACTACGACACAGCTTGGGAAGAAGCCCCCCGGTTTCACGAATGGGTGCGTTAATTTTACTCCCTCTCCTCAACCACCCTTCGAGAAAGCCCCCGGTGTTCACGGAAAGGGTGGGCATTCCGCTCACACCCGCTCCGCGAGAGACGATCGTTGCAAGCCTTCTGAAACTGAGAGCTAAGAGGCTTGGCTGACTAATAGGCAAATCAATGTATGCAAACTGATTCATGTATTTTAGTTCTATTTTATTACAGATGTTTGAATACCTTGTTACTATGTCGCCAGGAAAAGTATGCATAAAATTTGAATAGTGTTAGTAACTGGTCTACTTAGCACATAGACCTGCTACATCCCATAGACACTGAATAGATAGCGGCCTAATGGACTAGAATTGTTAATTTGCATGTTTGTGTTGAAGTTATGTCAGGATGTCAGTTATGAAAACTCTCATACTATATTGATTAGAAATAACTTACTGCATGTATAAATCAGGCTTGTATGAATGTCTTCAAACCATTCAATTTAAATGTAATGCTCTCAAAACACGTAGATCTCTGATGAAGTTAACTCACAGGGTTCAACACCACGAACCTGGAATAAAACTACTACACAAGGGAGGTCTCCTAAAACTTTGATCCATTGGGTATCTGAGCCTGCGATTTTGACCGTACTTTTGGTCGAATATGACCAAAGCGTGGGTAATACAGTTGACGTACTAAATATATATGGTCATTCTTATTAAAGACACCATTTTTGAAATGTAAAGCATCAATAAAAGCAAACTTTCAGTTCATAAAGCCGCTCACACTGTGCGATTTGCTGGGATGCGATTTTTGGAACAAATGGCAATTTTCCTTAATATCCCGTCACACTGAGCTGTTCCTACTACAGCCAGCGCACCATTGCGATGCGATTGCACTAAGATCCGATTGAACAAATTGCAATCGCATCGCAGTGCAATCGCATCGCAGGCAGCGCACACATTGAACAGGCGTGCATATCACCATGGTACCCTCTTTTACGCGCAGCGCGCAGTAATGCAACCTCCATCTCTACCCAATCTGATTGGCTGAAATTATCAAAATCGCAGGAAAATCGAGAAGATTTGACATGTCAATGTCTGAGATTTGGTCTGCGATTCTTCTGCAACACATCGCATGCAGTGCAGCGTGTTGCAGGTTGCGCACACACTGCAATTTTGTTGCAATCGGATCTTAGTGCAATGCATCGCAATGTGTGCGCTGGGCTTACGTTCCTTGCAAATTTTGCCGAACGGGCGTAGTCTGTGTGTAATGAGTGGACGTAGTAAATACTTCTTACGATCTGTTTACGAACTTCATGGACTAGCTGGTCGGATTTTCAAAAAAGTGTTTAAAAAAAATCGGGCGCCATCTCGTTAATATTTAACGGGTGGCAACGTACTGAAACGAGATGGACGTACTACAAACGAAATTGCGTACTTATCGTTCTAAAGATGTGCTAGGACGTCTTACAAACGAGCATGTTATTAATTAATTCAAGTTCTAAATATAAACGTAGTGACAACGTTCTTAAACGGGTAGGACTTAGGCCTACTCGTGAACGAGAAGGACGTACTACGAATACGTTTCAATTTTTAAACAGAACGGCATGTCATAAATCCCGTCACACTGAGCTAGTTAGGTAGTTCTTGGTGAACGGGCTCAATCTGTTACACACGGACTGAACGTAGTACAGACCTTTTAGAATCTATAGACGTTTACAATTGTTTACGAACTTGGCGAACGGGCCGAACGGAGAGAACGGAAAGGCATTCCGATTTTTTTGAACATGTTCAAAAAATCGTACTGGCTTCAAGTTTAAAATTAAACGTAGTGACCAGTTCCTTAAACGGGTAGGACTTACTCTGAACGAGAAGGACGTACTACGAACATGGTACCTTACTTTTATCATGCTGCACATAGCCACTTTTAGTGACGGTTTGGACGTGCTAAGAACGGTATAGAGTGAATGAGCCGTTTACTCGGTCTGAACTGGATAACAACGTATTGCGGACGCGATAAAGACGGAATTGACGTAACGAGATCTATTTATGAACTGCCTAGTATCGTTTTCAAGAAATTATTTTTCAAAGTTATAAGTTGCAACCCGACCAAAGCCCGTTCAGCAATTTTTTAAAGAACGGGCAAGAACGTTATGGAACGTTATAGAACGACCTTGCCCGTTCTTTAAAAAATTGCTGAACGGGCTTTGGTCGGGTTGCAATTTATAACTTTGAAAAATAATTTCTTGAATACGATACTAGGCAATTCATAAATATTTCTCGTTACGTCAATTCCGTCTTTATCGCGTCCGCAATACGTTGTTATCCAGTTCAGACCGAGTAAACGGCTCGTTCACTCTATACCGTTCATAGCACGTCCAAACCGTCACTAAAAGTGCCTATGCGCAGCATGATAAAAGTTAGGTACCATGTTCGTAGTACGTCCTTCTCGTTCAGAGTAAGTCCTACCCGTTTAAGGAACGTTGTCACTACGTTTAATTTTAGAACTGGAAGCCAGTACGATTTTTTTTAACACGTTCAAAAAAATCGGAATGCCTTTCCGTTCTCTCCGTTCGGGCCCGTTTGCCAAGTTCGTAAACAAATTGTAAACGGTCTGTACTAGATTCTACAAGGTCTGTACTACGTTCAATCCGTCTGTAAACAGATTGAGCCCGTTCACCAATAACTACCAAGAACGCAGTGAGAACTAGCTCAGTGTGACGGGAATTATGACATTCCGTTCTGTTTAAAAATTGAAACGTATTGCTATCCAAGCCCCTGCTATAAAGTCCTGAGCAGATTGAAATAGGTCTCAAGTACGTCTGCTCCGTGTGTACATAGACTAAGCCTGTTCTGCAATAATTTCAATAACATGGTAAGAAATTGTTCAGTGTGATAGTAGTATAAGCGAATAGATCAGCTGTTTAATCGCCACACATTAATTGTTACAATTACAGAAATCTCCCAACTTTTAGAATAAATACGAAAAATGGCCATTGGTCCGAAAAGAACGCGTACATTTGACCTGAATTTTTCTGGATTAAGATGAACAACGTTCGTATACAGTCCTCAATACGTCTATCACGTCTCTGCCTCGTCTGCAGTCCGTTTGTATCTAGTTAAAATCGGGTGAAAATGACCGTTTCCACGAAACAGAGCCCGTCTGAAACAATCCAAACCCGTCCCCAGTTAGTTGCAACCCGTTCTTAATCAGTTCCAACTCGTTTCCAATGCGTTTCGTCCCGACCTAACTAGTATTGGGTCGTTTTTAATCCGTCAAAATCCGTTCTTACTCGTTCTTACGTCGACCAAACGGCCCCCAGGAAGTTCATCTCGTTCTTACTTCGTCATTGTCCGTGGCTAGAACGTGTTGAACGGAAATGCGTGCCCGTTTCCCATAAAAAAAAACCTTGCCCGTTTTTGCCAGACCTCATGCGTCTTCGTAACTTCAAGCTGATAATGAATATACAATGCTCGTTTGTAAGACGTCCTAGCACATCTTTAGAACGATTTAAGTACGGCAATTTCGTTTGTAGTACGTCCATCTCGTTTCAGGTACGTTGCCACCCCGTTAAATTTTAGGACGAGATGGGCGCCCGATTTTTTTTAAACACTTTTTTGAAAATCCGAAGTTCGTAAACAGATCGTAAGAAGTATTTACTACGTCCACTCAGTTTACACACAGACTATGCCCGTTCGGTAAAATTTGCAAGGACGTAGTAGGAACGAGCTCAGTGTGACGGGGGTATAAATGTGACATATTCCAACATTCAAAATTATCTTATGAAATGCAGAAAATGTATAGGAACAATGCAAGCGAAATTTTGTTCCAATGCGATCCGTTAATTGGGAGTAAATTTCAAATTAGCTTAAAATCGCAAGATCGCTGTGACGTCACTGCGATATAGAAACAATTTGATTTTATACCGAGAAGGGGGTACGTAATAGCCGTGAATTACAATTTTATTATTCACAGGAATACCAAGAACTTCGGACAGCATTAATTTCTTTGTTTGAATCTCCATATCAAATAATATAACAGTTTTCTCAAAAATCGCATCGCAGCAAATCGCACAGTGTGAGACGGGCTTAATATAAAATCACTAAAAAAAAAAACCCAAATTATTTCAAACAATAGAGAATTTTACGGAAAAAAATGTTAAATTTTATAAACCTTCTCTTCTTGCTTTGCAGGCGTTTGGAGAAAGGGTGGCGTCGGTAGAGTAAGACTTAATCGGTTTGGAGAGCCGATGTGGAGCTTCCAGGCAAGGCATTTCACCTGGTGGAGTGCCATGCAACCTTGGGCAGGCACGTCCTGTGTTATCATCCATACATGTTACGACAATGCCTGCACACAAATAGCCAGTTTCTTTCCCGTCGAGTAAGAAAGTAATCCTGGGGACCGTTTCGTGAAAGGACTTGACAGACGTTTCATCCGACAAACTGTTATAAGCTACTGAAATGCTTGCATCTGATTGGCTGAGAGCAAATTGTCTGGCAAGTCCTTTGATGAAATGCCCCCCCCCCTCCTCCGTACAAAAGGTGACGAGTTCAGTGTGCTGTACCATAAAAGATTCGATCAAACATATGCGGCGGTCACAACTCGCCGTACCTTCGACGTGCAACTCCCTACGATGGATTTCGTAGAAAATTCGTGCAGCGGAGGTACCTTGCAGGTACAATGCATGTACAGCGTACTGGAGGTGTTACTACAGAAACGCAGGAATCGCATAAGTTGACCAAGGACCTGTGCGTGCGTTGTACATGCAACGCAGGCTACGTTGATGGCACGTGCCCCGTAGCCTACGACGAGTTGTGACCGCCGCATTACGATCGATATCGGTCGTAAGTCTATCGTGTACACAGACTTACAATCAATCGTTCGATGTATCGTATCTCTTTTACGTTACCGGGCTCAGGTCTAAATTTTGAAATGGGCCAAAATATATCTATTTCATAAAGTAGAGATTACTTTATAATGGTTGTGTTCCTCCCATGCCATGATTGTTTTCACAGGAGCATCCAAGGGTGTGGGCACTGATCTTTATTTTCTTGAATTCCCGCAGTCTATAGATATTGATTTTTTTTCACCGTCGATAGACTTGATATATCTAGATTATTTTATTTATGAGTTGATTTCAAATTGATGGTAAACTTGATACAACACATCCCCTTTTAAAAATAAGTGAGCGACAACCCTGGATTTCCAACCATATTTCTCACTCCATCCAATTGGTATTTGTTCTTTCCCCCTTTTTTTGTTGTTGGTACTTTGCTGTTCTCGATTCTGTCAATTAAAGCTATTGGCAATTATTTTGTAATCTTAATGAAAATTTAAAGTAGTTTAAGAATATCTCAAGATAGCACAGTGCGAACAATTTCTTTCTCAAATTATTCTTTTCCAGGGTTGAAGGTGTCGACTTTTCCTATTCATCCTCCAGTGTAACCAGCGGGGAGGGACGGTCGTGTGCCCAGTTCAAAATGGGAGGGCAAGTGAGAGTGTCGTCCCCTAACGCTCGAGAGCCTAAGATCATAGAAGGCATTCCGGTTGGAGGTTCGTCCTGCCCAGAAGAATATGATACTCTAGTGCTCAGACCGCCAGGACAGCCGCAGACAGGACGCTGTGAAAAGGTTGTCATCGTGGTAAGAGGTAAAACGATAGCTGGATCCTAGTTGTGTAGACATTTTGCATAAAAGTCTCACTGTGAACCTATCTTCGTCTTCTTCTTCCTTGTTGTAAAGTGAATCCTTCATAGTTGACAATGGTTGAAGATTACCGCACTGCAAATGAAGGATTGTTTTGATTTGTAATTTATAGTAAAGGTTACAGGAGAAAGTGATAACTGCGCAGCATAATGAAATTTCATGCACCCACGTATTTTAGTTATAGCTAAGGCTAGAAATGTTAAGTTTGATATGATTATTACATCATAATTTCAGAGTAACATAGCGACAGACAACGAAAGTGAAACGAAACGAAACCCACTCTAAAAATAACAGTATGGTTCACATTAAACATAAATTACTACATTACACAACTCGGTATCAGTGTTTGACCTTTATTCATTCATATTTTCTGTACTTCCGATATCGTCAACAATGTTGTTTTTTTTACATTCTAAACCTCTTACAATAACAGTCTCGTTGCCATCATCATCAACAATAACAATAAGATAAAAGCGACAACAACAACAACAACATTAACAAACAACTGCCAACTCATGATTTAACGCGACTATTTATTCTGTTATACGAACCCTAGATGCTTCTGCAACGACGCAACCACTCAATACGCCAAAGCCAGCGATTACCCCAGAACCCGTGGAAATCACAGAACCTATGACAACCACTCCACAACCTACCTTCACCACACCCACAACGCCACCACCAACACCACCACCAACTGGCCTGACAGTACTGACTATGGATAGTTCGGCCCAACAGGCCTTGTTGCCCGATGTCCAGGTTCGAATATACGTGCGAAATATCCCAGAAATACCCGTGACGACAGCGATTCCAACGATGAACTCCACGACCAGCTTGCCGACGAATATGACAACAGCGAACTTAACGTCAACGAACTTGACAATGGTCAACTCAACGTCGAATTTGACCATCACAGACTTAATGGCAAATATGACGTCAACTAATTTGACGATGGTGAACTCGACCTCAGCGAATTCGACCGACGTAAACTCGACCATTGTCGCTCCAACTACAAACCCACCGCCCATACCGCCGGTGTACTTGTCGATTAATGATACGACGACCACCAAAGGACTTGTCTTACTGGATATCCCCCTTGATGAACCCGTCATCGTAGTCGTATCAAAGGACGGTTACATGGAGATGTCATTCAACTACCGATTCCAGCCAGGAATGAGTTAGTATTTTTAGCCGACATTATATGGCCTAAGATCATGATCATAACATGAAAGTATCATTGAATGTCCTCATGCATGCACTATCTCCTGACTGTCATGCGGGTTGACATCATAATTCCATTACGTACATGTGAGATATCATATCCAGTGGCGTACCTAGCCTGATTAGACACAATACTTACGGGGGCGCACTATTGTTTGTGCATAATAGTGCGCCCCTCGTAAGTATTGTGTCTAATCAGGCTAGGTATGCCACTGATATCCTGATAAGAATTTACATCGTTTTCAATAGATCATCTACATATCATAAACATGCTTTGATGATTATCGCAAACCGTAATATAGTCAATATTTCATTGATCCCAGCTTTGTTTATTCTAAGAATGTAAGGTTATAGTAAGGTTTGCCAAAAGGGTTCAATATGAATATTGTTATGTACAGGGCTGAAATTGGTCATTCGATTGGTGTTTCTGAATTGATTGTTGGGCATTTGTCCCCGGATAAAATATTGTACAACCGTAGAGGTAACAGAAAAAAATTAACTAATGATGCAATAAGTAGGGGAGTGTCGAAAAGCAATGAACGTTCTAGGACTAGTAGAGTATTTAGCAGCATTTATCAATATAATAATACATGTTTTTGTCACGTTAGAAAACGTTCTGCCGATCTCGGTGCTCAGTCATTCTTTGCGGCAGGATTTTGTGTGGAGGTCTAAAAGAGATCACTTCATCGAGTTCAGAATCGACAATCAAGAAATTCCATATCTTTTCAACATTCCATCAGGTAAGGAAGTCATATAACCGCCATATTGTTTTATTTCTCTCTCCGATGTTCCCGCAAGAACTCCTGCGCGAGGTAGTAATAGACAAGTGATATGCCGTATTTTCTGATCTGAGCGCATATCACATTTCAGTCCATATGCATCATATTGTTAATTCTCAGAACCTTTCTGTGTTCAATTGAAATAATGATTGAGAGGGGAAGGGGAAGCTTTGTTTAAATTACGTGCAAATTTATTCCGAGCATTGAATTCATATTATAGATGAATTAATCGACCGTGACAACAAAACTGATTCCTTTCATACATCTATTATTTTCTTCAATTGTAATCTTTAGAAGGACAATTGGCATGATAGGATATACTTCAATAAAAATGGTAATTCACTGGTATCTCAAAGCATCATAAGTTTGCCAAATATTGAATGTATCATGTACCAACTCTTTTATTTCTTAGGAGGTTTAAACGTCACTGAACGTACTGTAATTGGAGTGAACTTCTTTGGAGTGGATTCGAGTAATGCAGCTGAAATAAAAGAGGTTCCTGAGCTAATTGGTGCTTTAGAGTCCGAAAATGGTAGATACCATTCAATTATTTGTGTCGAAGATTTGCTTTAAAAGTTATCATCCGATTCTATCACAGAGAACAACGAGTTATTGTCATGCAATTTAGAATGCGAGGGGCGGATAAATTGGGTAATGTGCACCCTACCCAACCAAAACACTTCCTATTTTAAATATACATTTGTTCTCAGTTGAAAGGTAAGAACCCCCTCCTATTTCGTTGTTGTCGGTTATCATAATTTTGTGGAGGTTTCTCGAAAATATGAGAAATGTCTCTTTTATTTTAATGCGCAAGACAATAATATTTAAACACGTTACAGAAAATGACTTGGACATAGCGTTTGGTTGAATATAACACTAATTTTTTTCTTAATCGATGAAGCATCAGTCAAAATACAACAAATGTGAATAAAATTATGACGTCATCCAATTTCACACACAAGTTTTTGAGGTGATATACAATGTTTAAGAATGAATTCGTCTTTGACCCCCCCCCCCCCTCCCCCATCTTGTGTATGGTTTTCTTTTTACCCAGAGATAACGTTGACTGGGTTAGAAGCCTTTTCAATGGCCGAAGTAACGGTGGTCAACACGGAGACCAATGACCTCGTCGATGTTATACTGCCATTCGAAGTCGAGTTCCCCCTCGATAGGAAACCACGTGGTACACGACATGGAACCGTAATCCCAGCATGGTACTTTGATAAAACATCAGGTGAAAATCCATTACCTTATTTTGCATTGAAAATAACCCTGCACCTCGTAACAAGGAAAATTTAGGCACCTTTATCTTGGCACAATATCGGCACCCTGAAAAGGTGCCTATATCAGAACATTATTGCACCTGAACTTGACCAGGCTCTGGTCGTTTGAAACTTTCACATTTCTCTAATGTCTCACCATTTCTCTTTCCATCACAAATCCACTTCCCCAAAACCAACTGAGAGTCCCTGATGTACTTGCAAAACGATTGTGTGTGCATGCTTCGAGAAGTGTACATGTATTTTGTTTTGAGGGTTGATAAGAAAATACAGGATGGTGCAGGCAGTGGACTACACCTGAAAGGGTGCTCATCCGCATCTCAGAATCATTAATGAGCTTTCGGGAACAGTACGGTAGGTAACAAGACGGTGGGTTTAATCGACCGTACTCTCCTCGCACTCGCACTACCGTCGTGAATTGTAAGCGCTTTCGCAGTCTGCGAAGACGACGGTGAATAGCATTTCTGTGTATCTCCTCTGTATTTCTTCTTCTTTAAACCAATTCCTATGTATTTCTTTGTTTTGTATTTCTGTTACCTTCTTTTCTATCATTTTAATGTATTACTTTGTGTTGTCTTTCTTTCATCATCTTGTCTACCATTTCTCATGTATTTCTTTGTTTTATCCTTCTTTCCTCTTCTCTCCTATAAATTCTTATGTATTTCTTTGTTTTATCCTTCTTTCCTCTTCTCTCCTATAAATTCTCATGTATTTCTTTGTTTTATCCTTCTTTCCTCTTCTCTCCTTTAAATTCTTATGTATTTCTTTGTTTTATCCTTCTTTCCTCTTCTCTTCAATCATTTCTTATGTATTTCTTTGTTTTGTCCTTTAACTTTCATTTCTATTAAATATTTCTTCCTTCCATTTGCGTTTATCATTGAAATGTATTTCTTTGATTTTATGTACACAAAACATACCAAGACTTTGCCTACCGTAGTCATTCTACACCGTACGCTAAATCGCTCGACTACCGTCCTGTTTGGGAAGAAGACGGTAGCAAAAAAGGAGTTGCGCATGCGCAGTTCGATTTTTGCTCTGGAGAGCTACCGTAGTCATGCTACCGTACTGCTCCGAAAGCCGCTTATTGATGTACTGCTGAGTACCCTGCCAGATACAGAAAAGTGTTCATGGGATCAGGGTGCCGCTATTGTGGCAAAATCGAGGTATACGGCACCGTTTTTCGTAGAGTGTATAATTCTGTATAAACTCCTTTACTACTTGAAAGCATCTATCTATATTACCAAATACTCATGAAATGTTTCAATTTTTACAATGTAGCTTTGGTTCCTTCCCAGTGGCGGATCCAGGATTTTGATATAAGGGGGGCGCATCCCAAAAATTTGGGAAATTAGGGGACGCAGCAGAAAAACTTCCCATTTTAACATGTAGAGTCAATGAGTGGTTTTCAAATTATAGAGTGGGCGCGCGTCCCCTGCGCCCGCGCCTGGATCCACCACTGCTTCCTCTGTCATAGTTTGTAGTAAATTGTTTGCGGGCGGCAAATTTTTATGTTATGTTTTGTTTTGTTTTGTTTTATATTTATAATTATTTTCTCTTTTGTAGGCATCTGGAAAGAAGATGGCGTTGGTATGGTGAAAGAGAATGATGATGGTGAGCTAGTATGGAGCTTCCAGGCGACTCATTTCACGTGGTGGAGTGCCATGAAACCATGGGATGATACATCGTGCATCATCATTAAGACATGTTATGAGAAGAATTGCAAACGCATCGCCAGTTTCGTCCCCGTCGAGTAAGACTGTATTCCTATGTTGTTCCAGATTAGTTTGATTTATTTAAGAACGCTTAAACATGTAAAATATAACTTTTGAACAATCTGTGATGGATTGGATTTTAACAAATACTATCAATCATGTCAATCAAATATGATATGCTGGGACAATTGGTTTTCAAAGCTAAATATCAATCCCAGTATTGTTTACGAGTTTCTTAAATGTCAAGAACGTTTAGCTTGCACATACGTTTTAGATTGCTCTTTATGCTACAGTCACACAGACACTTACGTATAGTTACGTCCGGTTGCGTACAAAAAAATTATTTTCTTTTCTGCGGATCCCCACGAATACCTTCCCGTCATAGTCAGGATTGGAAATAGTGATAATTTCGTTCATCCATAAAACAAAGGAATACACAAGAAATGATAGAATAGGAGATGAAATAAGATTAAAACAACAAAAACGTAACTATACGTAAGTGTCTGTGTGACTGCAGCATTAGATAACATTAACGTGTGACCAATTCAGATACCATAGGTCAACGCACTTCGTCCATGCGACCATACCTCTAATCGATGAGATCCTGCAACTGACGAATTTATTTATTTATATCATTATGTGAGCTCTTCGAATGAAGAGCAGTCACAAATTATTATATCAAGATAAAGTATTGTAACAAAAAACAAAAAAATAACAAAAACATAAATGAAATTTATATTCATGAACATCGATACACAAGGAAAAATAATTAAGCAGTAGGACTAGAAAAAAAAAAAGACTAAACAAAGCAATCTTCATAATGAAATGTCCGTGCTATACCAAGAATATATTTTCTTCAGTACTTCTACAGAATCAATTTAAACATCATGTTGTTTCCGACTTTGTCAGGGTCCATGGCGTCGATTTCTCGTATTCCTCCTCAAGTGTGACCAATGCGGAGGGAGAAACCTGTGCTCATTTCAAGATGGGAGGTCAGATCAGAGTCTCTTCACCCTGCTCCAAAAAGCCTAAGTTTAGGACAGGTTCCCTAGGTCGTGGGACATCGTACTGTTTGGAGGATACCGAGGTGCTGAGACCACACGAAGGGTCTGAGGGTGGGAGGTGTGAAAAGGTCGTTATCGTCGTCAAAGGTAAGGATGTGATCATTGCAGTCTGTAACATAAAACAAACTGTCAGGTTTACTTCAGACAAACCGATGGGACCGACTTCAAATCTACACCAAACCGAACAAAATAGTGCCCTAATGATTCAATAAAAAGAATTAAAAGTTGATAGTCATAGGGAACTATCCTCGGAGGTTTTTTCCGCTTCAGTCTAGGAAGACACCTCCGCGATGTCTCGAAAGGTTCTAGGACATCTACCCCTGGACAATTACCCCCGAACAACTACCCCCGCCAAAAATCTACCCCTAACTCTACAAATCACCCTTACCCTATTTATGGGGGTAGTTGATTTGGAGTGATTGTCCATGTTTTCACCTATTAAAAAAGTTCGTTAGATATTGTTATCATTCCCTTCTTCAATGTGTCAAACACTATGGTGCATTCTTGATTTATCTTTTACCTACTATTCGTAGGATTAATACCAGCTTCTTAAAACTTTCATTAGAATGTAATATTGCGATTTTTATTTTTAA
Source organism: Paracentrotus lividus (assembly GCA_940671915.1). Lineage (NCBI taxonomy): Eukaryota > Metazoa > Echinodermata > Echinoidea > Camarodonta > Echinidae > Paracentrotus > Paracentrotus lividus. The sequence continues at coordinate 39,529,654 of CALNVZ010003428.1, forward strand.
AATAAGGTGAATAAATGTTGACCTGTTATATCTCTTCAACTAGATGACTGGTCAATGCGCTGTAGCGAACCAGATAACCACACCAAAGCCAACTCTACTCAGTTCGGATTGGGGAGCACCACGTTCTTTCAGTGCACAGACGGTTACAGACTTGTCGGTCCACCGCAGAGGGCGTGTTTGCCCTGCGGTAAATGGAGTGGACCTGATCCGATATGCACACTCTGAATACTCTTGGGTCTGATTCGACAAAGACTGGGATCAACATAGGCCAAATTTTATAAGAAAGTTTTAATTCATCCGAAATGACTGTAAAACCTTGAATACAGCAATCTTAAAATATCCTGTATTTTTTTATTTTTTTAATTTTTTTTTTTTTGTTGTTGTGAAACTCTGTAATGATCTATTCGGATAAATTTGATCACCCTTCTCGTTCTGTAAAATATTGTTGATGAATTTTTAGTTAAATAATGAGTTCAGTGGTCGTAGAGAATATTACAGATGTTGTTTTGAAAGTAAGTATCCAATACTGCATGCTATGTTATTTGCATGGTACAGGTTGTATAATAGCAGGGGCCGCGGAGCGTTTTTGAAAGTGGAGGGGCTGAGCCGAAAGTGGGGGGGGGGGGTCTGAACAGGCTAAAATCACAAATTTTTGGTCATTTTTGCGTTTTTGTACACTTTTGCTGAGAAAAGTTGGGGACTGAAGCCCCCTCCCCGCCGGTTCTGCGGCCCCTGAATAGTACTTAGATCATGTAGATTTAATGCTCTGTTGAACGGAATCTTAGAAGATTTCAAATGTTTCATCACCTTGCAGCTACAAGGAATCATTTTTTATAACTAACATATAGTGATTTACTATAGATTAATAATAACCCGAAAGGGTAAATGAATACAAATATGTAATCACATGCAATATCTGTTATGGGTTGTTTTACGATCAGGGTACACCGTCATAAAATGGCCTTCTGTGCACCATAAAAAGAAATATAGGTACTGTAATCTCATATATACACTGTTAGAGCAACCTATAAGAGAAAAAGAAATTAATGAAATACACATTTACTTTTAAAAAATTGACCATATCTGTCATTTTAGGGCAATTACCATGATTACTGTCTTATTTTACTTTTTCTAAATTTGAGCCTGCGCATCTTTATTATTAGCAATCACTATGTTTCTTATTTTTCTAATCAGAATGGACTATTACAATGCGAAGCTACAGTTAATTTGATTTTTTTGTGACCATTAACCAAAAAATGGAGTGCCAAATCCGTCAAAAAATGTCCTCTTCGATTTTAGTGTTTTTACGCATAATTAGACATCACTTGATGAACAATGTTTTTGTCTGTAAGAACTCTTGTATATCATCCCTGATATTATGTAACAAACTTATGTTTCCTTCACCCACATCCGCTTATCTTTCAAACAGTTCTTCAAAAAGCGTCTGAAAAATGAAAAAAAATTGACTTTACGCGTAATAAAAAAAGTTGAACCCCCTATAGAAAAATAAGTTCGTGACCTCATGCCTCAAATTTAAAAGCAATATCATTTCACTTGTCTAGAACACATATACAAGAATTGAGGAAAAACAAAACAACTCTTTTTTTTTTTTTTGGTCCAGTGAGACAAATGGGTGAACCCTGATTGTAAGCTTACATATTAACTTTGTCGCTATGGCAGGTACGAAAAATTTTGAATAAAAATGTACTTCTGAAACAAAGTATTCAGCTGAATTTTTCAATGGACCTTTATGAATTTGGATCACAATTTGATTGAATTCGAATGTTGAATGCATGATCTTGCCTTTAGTGAGAGTAAATTAATATGTATAATGTATGTCAGTGGCACGTTCGTATCTTTTGCCTTGAAATAGACAGTGTGTGAAAAACAAAACAGTACTCGTTTCCTTTTTTCTTTCTAGATAGTCGTACAAAATCGAGCGTGGAGAGAAAAAAATAAGGATCGGAAGTTTTATTCTAGATAGAGAAAGAGGAAAAGAAAAAGTGAGAGAAAGAGAGAGAGAGAGAGAGAGAGAGAGAAAGAGAGAGAGAGAGAGAGAAGAAGAGAAAGTGCGAAGTACGTGTGTGTGAGAGAGAGAAAGTGTGTGTGTGTATGAGAGAGAGGAGAGAAAGAGAGAGAGAGAGAGAGAGAGGGGGGGGGGTAATTGTAAAAGAAACTGATAAATAAAAGTTTTGACAAAAATTGAAAAAAATACGAAGAAAGTTACAAGAACTTGAATGTTGAGATCACCACTGCTCCTGTATAACGACAATGCAACAAAGATGTGTAGTGTCACGCATGAACAATTTCGATAGACAGAAAAAAAACCCAAAATATCTCTGGTTTCTTCATTCTATTATTAATCATGTTGATCATTAAATTTTAGGCTCTTCTTCCGTGATTATATTTCATGAAACTGTATTGTATGTCCTCCCATAAAAAGAAAACCTGATCTATTGATTGAATGTCCACGAATGACATCACACACATCGTTGCCAGTGGGAGGATCTCCAAAGCGTTAGTGATCTCAACATTCAAATGCTCATAAGTGACTTGTTATTGATTCAATTCTTATCGAATTTTCATTGATCTTTGCTTTTCATGTTTCTTATTACCAAACTGGTTCACAGGGTTTTATTCTCCCTTAAACATGTTAAATAACATGTAAATCGCTTACTACACCATAGTCATGAAGAAAAAAAAATCTGTGAAAAAGAAGTGCAAGACCGACACACAAAATCTTGTTTTGAACATGGCATTAGATTACATGGTACATCGAACAGAACACAATGAGTACAGGAACAAGGCGAGTTTATTCCGTAAAATATTTATTACTCCATATCGCATTAGACTTTTGAGAAAATATCAGATACATGATTCACACAGACATACAAATCATTTTATTTTTATTCATTTATTTATTTATTTTGCGTGACGAAATGCCACGCAACATGATAATGGATATAAAATTGTTTTGTAATCCTCTTTATATATATTTCTGAATCAAGCTAGTATGAATGTTTATGTCGGTTCCCTCATTCCTCCATTTAACAAGTACGTACCTTAATCATGTTAATTGGTCAAATAATATTTTACCAGGAATACTTGATGCCAAATCGTGTACAAATTATGTAAAATAACTTGGGAATAGATATTGGATAATCGTGATATTGGACACTGTATATGTATGTTTATGAAGGTCCCAAATATAAATAAAAGGGAGTCCATTTCTTTAAATTTTCAGCCGAAAGGTGGCGCAGTTTAATATACAGTTTACCACGCATTGGTTTCATGACCAAAAAGATAACATTGTCCAGATCGGAAACCTTCACAATGCACAACCATGATGATAATGTGATGTATGTCCCCGCACGTCACACGAGCATTCAAATTATCAACGACTTTGAAAAGCGACCATACCTCGCCCAAGACGCTGAATATCATTTGAAATGCAAATGTTATGCTTACACTCGAAATAACAAGGACTTAAAATTAATCATAAACGACTGTACATATAATTATGGACCGTTCTATGTCCCCCTTGCATTTCTTAAATTTTAAATGAGTTAAATTTAAATCCGAAAAACTTAGATTTAAAATCCTTAGGATTTACATCTAAACAAAAAGAATAAACAAAAATCGATCGGTCCCTATATACCCACAGTCGTTCAGGATTCTTAATTCTTATACTTTAGAGGGTTGACTAATCAAACACTGTGTTCAAAATTATCCACCCTTTCAGCATTAATATTACCGACTAAATGGGCTTAAGTTAGATTCACAGTCAATGGAACATTGCCATGCGAGACATTAACATTATATAGCCTATAATATAGTAAAACACGAATACACAATCATACCAGAGTTATTAACATAATTTTGAAGGCGTCGCAGCTAATACAAATATTACATGGCTTCATACGAAACTGTTTACAAATCAGTATTACGTAAATGTAGTAATTTCAATAAAACATACAATCGATTTTATTTTTCTTTACAATTGAACATTTCGAGTACTGCAAGTAATTCATAGAGACACATTCAGATAGAAAATCCTGAATCATAATAGTGCAAGTTGTGTTTAAAATTGGAAAATTACCACCAAAAATAAAATACTTTGTATTTACCATGTTAATTTGCATGCGTATACCATAAAATTTGGTATAAATAGGTCTATAATTAACACAGCAAAACGTAATTCCAGTTGAAATGGCACCGGCATGATGATACCGTTCGCTGTTGTCAAGGTCGCACGCCTATAAATGGATCTAGTCGATAAAAAATTTCACCACCGACCCGTACCAAAGATGACGTCGTTGTTGTTTTAAAAAAGCATATAAAATCAATGATATGTATTTAAACAGGTTTGTTTTAATTGTATATTAAAAAGGATCATCAATGGTCCAGATGAGTCCATTTAGAGATCAGAAGTTGGTCCCAGTGGGATTTTGGCAGAACTTTATTAGTTGCTCAAGGTACCCCCAAAGTGTTGCCAGTTTAAGTCTATTTAGGGTATTGTTTTACTACAGCCCCTTTAATAAGGAAAAAAGCAGAAAAACCTCCCTTCATATTTTAACAAGATTAAGAAAAATGTATGACCAAGTAAATCCCAAAGTTTGAAGAATGTCATTATAAACACTTATTTTAAATGATTTTGTCTATTCTCAGTTTTAACACACGTGTCTATGGAGGTCTATTTATAGGTCTGCGCTCTCGATCGACCCAACCCTCTCCATTATTAAAAAAAAAAAAAGAACTCCTACTTCAATTCGGACGGTGGTGGCGGCAGATATGTTTCCATAAGTCCAAAATCAAGCACGTTATGCAGTTATGGAGAAAATATTGTGATATATAACTAACTCAAATACTGTTAATCATAATCATATACCTTGCATCAAAGTATTGATACATCAAGAAAAAAAAGCACAAAACGAAAGGCGGGCGACAATGACATTAACATGATTATTCATATTCGTAAGACAACACGAGCAGTACCGAATAAAGTAATTAGAAAAACAAACGTTTTCAATTCGATGCACATACCCAAATTATAAATGTTATAAATGTACAATATAACAACAAATAACATTGATACTGATATGTCTTCAAGTCCACATGTATCAATGGCCATTCAATTAAAGATAGAATTTGTTTGATGAACAAAACCAATATAATATATGGCAGGTCTACATGTCATTCCTATAGCAAAAAAGGTCTTACAGGAACATTATATTTGTGGTGATCACTTACAACAATATAGTTCTCGATCTAAATGTACATGAAAATAAACATTGGCTATAATCCTGTACGACTTCAAACCCCAACGCCAGCCTGTTTTTATGGTCAATTCAAAAGTTTATTATTATCATTTTTTTTAAAAATATAATCAAGCTCTATTTGACTTTTTTAATCCAAGATGTAACATTGAAATAATTGATCAACGTTTCATAAGGAAATTGTTAATTTTGTTTCAGAATATAGTATTAACTGTCAATGGCCCCCCCCCCCCAAGAAAAATAAATAAATAAATAAAATCCATTATTGACTTTGAAAACAATAACAACAATTGGGCGGTGGTAGATTTTAAAGGCAATGCTCCATCGCACCAGTTACATCATATCAGATACTAGTGCAAATAAATCAGTAAATATAAATTCAATAATCAAATACAATAATGAAAATTTGAACACACACATGAACATATTATCATCATAACATTTATATAATTGTTACTTGACCACCATAATGGACATCGCATAAAGTGATTCTGGAATGATCACGAATTCACGTACCTCCACGACTAATACCGTAGTCACACCGAGGAGACCGACCAACCGACACCAAACTGACCAAAATATTACATTACCATGAATGGCAAGCTAGTGGTCGATTTGGAGTCGGGCTCGCCGGTGTGACTACGGTATAAGGGTGTTATCTCACTTCGCGGAAACTACTTTGAAACTAATTTGAGACGGATTTGGGACTACTTTGTGACGGTTTTGAAACTACTTGGGGCGGTTTTGAAACTTGTCGCGGAGACGTCTACGAGACGTCTCCTCAGTCCCCGTGACTTTTCATCAGTCGCGGAAACTACTTTGAGACGGTTATTTGAAACTGCTTTGAGACAGTTTTTTGAAAATTGTCGCGGAGACGTCTCCGCCACGGACTAAAGTATCGGAGACGTCTCCAATACCTTTATCCGTGGCGGAGACGTCTCTGAGACGTCTCCGCGACAATTTTCAAACCGTCTCAAAGCAGTTTCAAAGAACCGTCTCATAGTAGTTTCCGCGACTCATGAAACGTCGCAGAGATGTCTCGGAGACGTCCCCAAGACGTCCCCAAGACGTCTCGGCGACAAGTTTCAAAACCGTCTCCAAGTAGTTTCAAAACCGTTTCAAAGTAGTCCCAAATCTGTCTCAAAGTGGTTTCCGCGAAGTGAGATACCACCCTCAGCCTTCGATTACTCTTGGTTGTCATTATCCCCTTGGCATATGAGCGATGCAGCGTACGACTACCTAAAGCCCTGTATTTCAATTCGAATTTAATTATATTGATTCATTCATATTATCAATACGAACTAAAATACGAATGTCTACAAAACAATTATATTCAAGTAAAAGCTATTTCTATTAGTAGGGATGGCCACACAATAGCAAAAAGCCACTAGAACGGTTTCCACTTCACTGTATGGATGTAGTCACCCATGCATTTACAATGCAAACAATAACCCATGCACTGGCTACTCAATAATACACAGGCAGAGGAATAGCAAAATTTTCAATAAAAGCTTTCGAAATTGTCATTTGGCCAGTGGTAAATATCAATTATTTTATTCTTAATTGGTCAGTTTCTTCCTTAGAAAATACCTCAGCAGGTGATCAACTTTTCCTGTTGAAAAAATTGATATGAAAACAAATACAGCGTGTTCAAAGTGATGCTTGTGTGTGAGTGTGTTATGACTGGAATTTCTCATGATTGGAATAGATTCAGAAAAGGAAAAGTGGATATCTATAAAATGTAACTATTTTGAACAAAAAATGTATTGGGATGAAAAACAAAGAACAACGTTTACCACTGGCCATTTAAGTTTTAAATTATTCTACCCTCTCCACACTCAGCTCTTAGCCACACCACCATGAAATAGCCTATTGTCTAGGGTGTTCCTATTGAAACATGCCCTATGGAGTATTTTTCCACGGTGGTCATATTGGATCACATACGGTAACATACCTGTCAAACCATCAGTTTTGTCGCCATAACTTTTTGTATAATCTACTCAATACGCCTCAATTATGTTGCTATAATCTCATTTCATGTTGATCACACATAGAAAATGTTTGGTATGATTTGGTTGAATAAATCAAAGACAAAAGGACAATAAACTTGAGTTTTTATTGCATGTTCTGGTTGTCTGAAACTGTTAAAAGTGTTCTGGCAGCTCATTGGTAATCTGAGACACTCTTTGGGTCATATCTTTGAAATGGAACACCCAATTGTGATAATTCAACTACCAAAATCTTTCTTTAAAATGCTCTATCCAATTAGCCTAGCAAAAACAACTTTAAAATAATTTAAATTTTTAGAGGCATCCCTACTATTAGGTTAGAATTGAATCATAAGAGTAAGCTATCATATTTTGCTTTTAACGTTCCTGACATTTGACTTTATTAAACAGTTTAAAAAAAAAAAAAAAAAGCCTTTTAAAGAACAATTTTACAAATTAAAACGCTATGTACAATTATCACTGGTACGCAAATGGCCGTCATTTAGATGATAGGATGGACAATGACAATAAGAAAAGAAGGTCAAATTCTTGGGATGACTCTAAATATTTGAAAATTGTAGACCGACCTCAATTAGCTCGTGGCCAGGGGCGAACCGAAGGGGGCTGACGGACCAATAGTTTACAAACAACTTTGCCCTTCAAAAACAAGTTTGAGTTGTCAAAACAGAAAAGGGCAATTTAAGAAATTCTACGATTGTTTACAATAAGAGGTCATGTAATTTTAAAATTTTCACTAGAAAATTAAATACAAACAATTTATGTTGCTAACAGCTATCAGTAAAGGAATCCATTCCCCGGTCCTCTATAGCAAAGCCCCTTCGTCATAGCAATCAAGATGTATTTGTCTGTATTATCTAGGGCTTAGTGCCTTGGGGAATGAGGCACATGCATACCTAACATTACTTACAGGGGGCTACATGTGTATGCCTTATCTTACAAAATAGAAGCACATAAGGGTGGTATCTCACTTCTCGAAAACTACTTTGAAACAACTTTGAGACGGATTTCGGAGACGTCTCCGAGACGTTTCATGAGTCGCGGAAACTACTTTGAGACGGATCTTTGAAACTTTTTTGAGACAGTTTTTGAAAATTGTTGCGGAGACGTCTCCTAAGTTTCGGAGACGTCTCTAATACTTTTTATCCGTCGCCGAAACGATTCCGTCGAAGAGACGTCTCCGCGAAGTAAGATACCACCCTAAGATGCATGCCATAAGTTTAAGTTGTGACATTTCTCTTTCAAGAGCATTTATTAAGATGTTTGAATGATACAACATCAAAAGTTGAAATGATAAATGGGATCTTTGGCTTTATAATGTTGCAAACCACAGGGCGTGATTTCGAATGTCATAGAAAATGGATTCTTCGTCAATATTTTCCAACAAAACATTGCAAAAAGATGATTATAGCAAATATGTTCCATGAATTATCATCGATCATAAAAGTTTAGGCCTGGTTACATCAGAAACAGGCGGCGGGTAGCCAAATAACATGTAGTCCCGTGCATATTTATCCACGACCTGTTTCATGTATGCTGTGTGCACGTTTCGTAGCTCGCGGTTTTTCTTCTCATCTGTCGTGGGTTTATACCAGCTCTGCCTCTGTGGAAAATACGCGTCACTATTTCCCCGGACCTTGTTGATAACCAACGTAGCATCCTCAGACAATTGCTCAAAGGAACCAATGAAGTCATACTTGACGGCACACGGCTGACATAACTCATGCATGGGCCTCCAATGAGGATCCATTCTACGGGAATCACTGTCCACTAAGAAACGCAAGAACTCCTCGAATGTGATCCTGTTTTGATCATTACCTTCAATCAACGTACCTGGTTTCCTGTACTTAGCAATAATCTTGGGACCATACTTTGCATTATACGAACCGATATTCTCACCGAACTTGTTCCTGTAAGCCGAAAGTAACCTCTCCGTTGGGTCCCGGACGAACATAAACTTGTAGTAGTTTTTTAGTCTGTACGCAACTTCATCTTCGCTGAAATCACTAAGGAAGACCAGATCTTTATGATGGTCCATCTTCATTGGTGTTTCTAGATCAGGCACTTTGTTATTCATGTATTTTATTACACGCTTCCAGTTTGAGCATGCTACTTTGGGCACGAAGCAGTACATAAATTTATGCGCGTCGTCTACAAGTATTTGCGCGTCGAGGGTCTTACGTTGTTCTGTGTTCAGCAATGAGATATGGTTGAGTTCTTCTACAGCGCACAATGAGTTGATGGTTGTGTTACGGACATTCCGGACGACCTGCAGGAGGAGGATAGAAAAAGAACAAAAAGAACCATCATAAATCATGAGTTTTGAAACTGAAAATTTCAACGATTCGACTTTATATTTTACCAGTGGTATTTGAAATAGATTTCTTTATGTCGAAAAGAAAATCGGGGGAAATCTGTTTTCATAGAAGTTAGCATTGAGCCCAAAAGAAACAAGTTGTCACGAAGGGCCAACCGCAAAGTTTCATTTTACACATGGCTCTTGTAACCAGTCACCACACAATGTGTGCTTTTTGTTTTAACGATGCTGCAATGGTAATAAAAAGGAGATAACAAGTTTAGAAAAAGTAATTGTTCCTTTGACTTTCACCACAAACAGTAATCTTGAAAACATCAATCTTCCTTTGTGTGGTTTTCCTGATGCCGTATCAGATAGACTGAAACTGCTCTCTAGAGCTTCTAAGGTTTACTCAAAGTTCAAAAAATGACCTGTTCCTGTTCAGTATCATTTCAAAACTCTCGCTAACAGGGGAAATGTTAAGCTATACATTTCAGATGCTTTCAAGACGGAAGTCATGGAAGTAGTTAGATCGTGACTGTGATTATGAGATCATGAGGTACATGTATGTACCACCACACTATCAATAAACATGAAAAAGGGTTGAATTACAGTTCTTTAGACCAAAGGTTGCGATCGTTGTGGTGAAAACCTGAAAATGTCAGAATCGTTAGGAGATGGTCCCATAAACGGCGATTATTACAGTCTTTCTTACGACTCTACCCTATGTTTCAGTATACTGGCGACCACACAAACAATAGCCAATTCGCCAGTTGTCGCAACAATGATCGCCTCCTGTGGGACAGGCCCTTTAGTGTAACGATTCGTTTGTCCGGATGCTCTTTTTTCTGTAATTTGAAATAGGATAACTCTTTGATCCGAAAGTAAATTTAGGTTCGTTAATCCGAAAATGAAATAGCTCAATCACAACAAAATATTTCCCTTTCGGATTGACGAACTCTAGAGTGCGTCCTAGAAAAAAATAAGCCCAACTTTAAGAGCCTCAATATTCAGTAAATCGAACTTTCGGACTACAGCAACAAAATTATCGGATAAACAAACTTTATTTCATTTTCGGATTAACGAACATTCAGGTAGGCCTGTACAAACCCTATATTATTTTTCGGACTATACAATTTTCAAAACAATCGACAATGGATTCAAACTCGTCTAATAATTGATCTGGACACAGGGAAAGTCCACTTGTAAGCTCTCTCATTGCAATGTATTAGGATTTAAAAAAAAAATGACACGTGGACCGGTAATCCTTATTTAATAATACCATCGTCACTATCGATTACCAGTATGGAACGATACGAGTAACTACCCTTCTCGCCAAGAAAGTTATACCAAAATTCAAATACATGTATATACTAATAGTAATTTAAAGGACTCCCCCAGGCTGGAGTTTGTACGTTTAGAAAAATAAAGTAAAATTAAAAAAACATAACACTGAAAATTTAATCAAAATCGGATGAGAAATAGCAAAGTTATGAATTTCTTAGGTTTTGGATTTTTTTGGGAAACAGTTCTTGGCATATACACCTCATGCATATTTTAATGAGCAAACCGATGATGTCACAGCCCCGCTACTTCCTTTGTATTTTGTTGTATGAAATACCAATTATCCAGATTTTCTGCCCCAAGGACATAAAAACAGGGACAATTTCTTGTGGAAGTGCTTTTACTTATTTTAGTATGAGGTATATATTTTTTTATACGCAATGTATGAAAATGTGATAAATAGGATTTCATATAATAAAATACACAAGAAATAGTGGGACTGTGACATCATCAGTTTGCTAATTTGAATATTCATGAGACAGTGCCAACCTAAAAAATGCATGACTTGGTTATTTTTCATCCGATTTTGATGAAATTTTCTGTGTTGTGCTTGTTAAATTTTACTTTACTTTGCAAAACATTTCAATTTCAGCCTGGAGTCCTCCTAACATTTAACACAGAAAGAGAGACGGAAAGAAGGGGATAATATGGGATTCAAAAATCCAAAATATAACCAATTGCAATCGAAACAACAGATTTATCAAATACAAAGTGACGTAAATCGGAATGTGAATAATTGCATGTCTGGCTTCCAACCTGGAGTCATCTGCAGTGTTTATTCCTGTGATTTATCAATAGTTGTCACGAGTTGAGTCGTGGATAAATCAAACAAACTCGTCTCTGTATAATGGAATCATCGTGAGGTCGCGAGGAGAAGATATGGGGTTTGGGAATCGATATTTATAAAAAAAAAAAAAAAAAAATAATATAATATAATAAAATAAGCATAAAGTCAGTGGGCAACTGCAGAAGTCGATGAATTACAATATATTATTATTAAACATTACAAGATGCAATGATAATTCAGATGTGTTTAATAGTCATCATCCAGGTTTTATCTCTAGATTTTATGGACTGGTTATGAAACACATCAACGACTTTTGTTATTCATTTTTTATTGAAAATGGTTTTTAAACATTTCCTCCCCCTTGAAATTTTCTATTTTTTCTTCTTTCCTTCTTTTTCTTTTCCGTAATTTACATAGGGGGCTTACATCTCGGGCCCCTCAATAGCTGCTCATCCATTTTCCTTTTTGTTTTGCTCGTTAAAAATCTCTAGCAAGTCTAGTGAACGTAATGGCAAAATTTGACTAATCATCTACTCCCCCATTCAAAATTGTGTAGCGACGCCCAAATACATCTTGAACCCTTAATTTTTCCTTCCCACCCCACCCCCTCCCATCTCATGCAACCCCATCCTCCTCCTTCTTCTTCAACTTACATCTAGGTACCTCTATAAATCACACAGCTGCTTTGGTGGAATGTTGACGAGAGCAGACATGGGTAAACTGATATCTGGTCGAAGAGGTCATAGCTCTTATAATGCGCATTTCATATCCATATCTGTATCTGCTATCAAACCAGCTTATTAGAGCAAGAACGACGTTAACCCATCCCACCTAACATGCCTAATGTGGAGTTAACACCATCTAGCAATCAACGTGCCATTAACTATCTAGTAGTGATGGATATTCCAATAGTACTTGGATGCGTTCCGTTGATCCGCGCCGCATCCATCATTCGACTCTATAATCCATGCATTATCCATTTTCAATATGTTTTTATCCTGACTAAGCTCCTAATGCAGCTTTGCAAATTAACATGTCCACTTGGTTGACGTTGTACACACTTTGACAAAATTAAAGTGGACAGACTATTAGTTGCATGCCCTTTAACGAAATTCTGGATATAGGCCTATTCATATGGTTATTCAGCGATAATTGAAGATGCTAGTACTAGAAGTTCCTATGTTACATCAAATCAGTTTTGAGAAACAGAGGGTAAAAATGTAACATACGAACATCTAGTACTAGCATCTTCACTTATTTTACATATTCCGAAAGAGTAACTCTTCCCGCATCTTTTGGTACCATTTTCGTGTGGTATGTCTTTACGCTTGGTTGAACCATAGTGGTTGAACACGACGCATTGTTACATAAATGTAACAAAGGGCCAAAATGTAACATACGAACTTCTAGTACTAGCATCTTCAATTATACGTTAGCACTGTTAAACTTTGAATAGACTGGAAGATTATATGCAAATCTAAGCTTTATATACCGAGTCTTGAATGATCGAACTATCAAAGAAATTGAGACTCGGTTGTACTTTTCCTTTTAAAAAAAGAAAAGAAAAGAAAAGAAACAAATAAACAAAATTGTACAACAAAAATGTCTGCAAAAACAATGAAAATGGAAAGTGATAAAAATAACAATTGTGATTTCTCCTGTTGTAGGCGCTGTCAGTAGGAAGAGGGATGGGGGGGGGAGAAGAGGGTCGGAGGCTCTTTTTTTTTTTTTTTTGGACATGAATGGAAATCCAAGACATATTTTCGTTATTATTATTATTATTATTATTATTATTTATTTTTTATTTTTTTTACACTTTTCGTAACTTTATCAAATATCTTCATTTTACTCCTACAACGGAGATATAACAGAAAGAATCCCTCTCTTTACTGTTGGCAAATTTCAAATACATCGAATTTTTTCCTCTTTTGAGAAAATATGACGGAAGCTTGTAAAATTGGTCCAACGACACAGGACCTCCCCATATGCATTGAATAGAGGTTAACGCACTGGGACACGTTCTCTAGTGACGTGTCATGTTCATGGAATCAGAAGCACAACGGTAACTCAAGATGACAGTGGAAATTTCAGACCCAGTGGGAATGACCCTCTAAAGCACACCAACTGCATGGTGTGGGGTGAAAACAATTGGTCACGTCGCTTGTATTACTGTTACCAGTCTGGCAAAATGGTTGGCAATAATTTGGAGGAGGCCTTTATCACGAAGTAACTGGCTTATTGTGTAAAAGTAACAGTGTGGTAAAATAAACCGGCATTTGCGAAGACAGTATACGTTTACGATGGGGGTAATGGTCCGCATTCATAGAGTTGATAAATAAACAGTACTATTTATTAAAGAGCCAAATATTGATGAAAATGACATTAACATAATTTTTTATAGATAATTAACGAAAAACAGGGTCAAACCCATCGGCCTAGTGGGCCTGTGTATTTTTGTGTAAGCCTACACTTCATGGAAGCCACTTAATTACAAGAATCGTTTTTATGTGACTTTTGGTGACCCTAAATTAAGACCACGGGTCAAAATTCATTTCTGGCTAACCGTCTACTAGTATACCTCGAAATTATTTATCTTTACTCAACAATGGAATAGCTTGCTGCATGCTGATTGGCCATCTTTATCCCCCAAATGATTATTATTAACACAGTCGATGCATTACCTCAGTTTTGTGTGTAAGATTTCACCATCTTTGAAGGAAAATCTTTTATTCGTATCAATATTACACAATTCTGCATTTCAAAATTTTACTTGCTATCAAAATGAATGAATCATGATGTTAAAAGTCGTCAAAACACAACAACCTCTCACGCTTTTTTTTTTTTTTTTTCTTTCTTTTGTGTGTGTGCATACGACGATGTTTCTTTGTGGCGCACGTACACTTCATTTGGAAAATGAGGTCGCATCCTTGCGCGCAACCGTGACGAACAACCACGTTCAGTGCTAAAAAATAATCTTCCATAGATAATGCAACACAGCATCAAAACAGAGCGCAAGAACGACATGTAAACGTATGACAGGACTTTTCGCACGTCCTTGGTGGCAAAACAAAACAAATAAGGACCAAACAAATTAAAGCAAGTTGTTGTCAACTGTATAGGCCTACCAGTAGGCCTACAGACTTGCAGGCAGTAAAATACAAGTAATAATAGTAACAAAGAGGTGAATATCCATTACGGTCAATATACAGCTAGAAATAAAGAATTAAAAATGGCTATTCCTCATCATAGGTAACACATAATGAAATCATTATAAAAGAAAAACCGATTGCAATTACATGAATCACATATGTATTCAAACAAGTGAGGCAACAA
The DNA here is from genome assembly GCA_940671915.1 of Paracentrotus lividus. Lineage (NCBI taxonomy): Eukaryota > Metazoa > Echinodermata > Echinoidea > Camarodonta > Echinidae > Paracentrotus > Paracentrotus lividus. The sequence goes on from CALNVZ010003428.1 coordinate 39,544,696, forward strand.
AAAAGGAAAGTTTGGAAGAAACCTACATCAGGGAGGGAAAATAAAGAAAAAAAATTATAAGGTGAAGTAAACCTTAATGAAATGGAGGTGAGTCTGGGTTCAACCAACAAACTTGAATGTCGGCGAATAAAACCGTCGGGTGCAGAATTTCAAAACAGATGTTCACGAAACCAATCCGTCTTATTAAATGACCCGGATCATCATCATGTGTTGATATCAATCATAAATGGAACATACAGGTTTTTATTCCGTCTCAATCTCTCCAGCTGCGAGGTAACACACAACCAATGCATCGCCCATATTGCTCGACCTGAAATCAAATTGACCCCATAACTGTTCTCAGAAACTGTTTACCGCACCACTGTGGACTGACACGTGGTGCATGTATGTAATTACAGTCTGGTTCCACTACGTGTGGCATTTTGAAGTTGTTTTTTTTTTTTGAAAAAAAAAATGTTCGAATACGTCATAAACAAAATCTATTAAATTCCAGGATATTTGGGGACTTCTAACTATTTACATACAAATAATTGTTGCACGATCTAACACCCCCCCCCCATGCACGGTGACATCCACTCAATGACGCCCCTGAATTCTCAGTGGTTACCATGTGTGCCATTTCTTGGAACCTCATTTCATGTACTCGAAATCATTCTAATTATTCTGGTCCAAACAAAAGCGCGTGAACTTCTTATGAAGTATAAGCTAAAATTTAGAATGACTTCAAATAGTGTAATTATAAAAAATGCTAGGATGTCATTGTCAATGTACAATCAGGCACAGAAATTCGTCCAATGTCTTTTATAATAATGCCTGGTTTGTACCATTTATGTTTTCGTCAAACGCAGAATTTAATTTAAATGAATGTAGATGTGCAAGGCGTGAGAGACACATCGTCACATAGTGACTCCCCCCCCCCCACACACACACAAACAAAATAATTAAAAAAAATGTAGTAATAAAATAGAAGTAAACAAATCCAATTTTTTCATATCGTTCCTAGTGGAAAAGAAGACCACATTGACCATAATTTGCATTATAAATGACAGTGGCGGATCCAGGCGGGGGCGCAGGGGACGCGCGCCCCTCTATAAATTGAAAACCACTCATTGACTATATATACATGTTAAAATTTGAAAAATTCGGCTTGTTAAGCCATTTTCGGGCTTGGCGCCCCATTTATATTCGAATCCTGGATCCGCCACTGAATGATGACAGTATCACAATTTTGTTGTGAAATAAAATATGACAATCCCCTCGTCTTCTCCCTCTCAAATCCGTTTTCCTTTATCCCATTCAAATACATCATGGTTTATTGTCTCTTTATGGTGTATTGTTTTGTGTTCTCTTTTAAAGGTGATAAGGTGAGGCAAACAAAAGTCTGAAAACGTTTGCAACGCCAGACAAGAACATAACACAAAACACCATGAAATCACAGTGTACATTGGTGTATTTGAATAGGGTATGGGAAACCGGATCATAGGGAAGATACATGTACAGGGGTATTATGAGAGACCGAAAAGAGGAAGTCAAACTCTTAATATTAAATGACCCAAATCATCATGATCATGTGTTGATATCAATCATCAAACTCCGTTTTTTTATAAAGGCTCAGTTCTATGGAACAACCTTCCCGTCTTAACAATAGCAGGACAATATATCAATTCAAAATACAATGCAGGCAATATCTTTTTATTTGATCAAAATGATCTATAAAATGTATTTTCTAGTTTTCTATATTCCCTTCCTTATTTTGCTTATAGGCCTATATTTTTAGGTGGTATGTACGTATGTACATATCACCTCTTGTTGTATCTTGTAATCATATTTTCATTTTAAAGTATCTTTAGTTTAAACCAGTTTTTGTTTTGCATGTTTTTGAGGATCATTTCCAACAAGCCATTTATGTGCTTTTTATGATCTTCCCACCAAAGATATTTTGTATTACCTTTCGAAGGAGGGCTTTAATAGATATGTTTCAAAATTCAATAAAAATAGCCATTACTACCTGCGATTCGCAGTATCCCGAGGGCAGAAAATCAATTCATGTATTGTGTTACCTCTAACAATGTCAATGCGAAGGTTATCAAGAAATGAATAAGCTTTGAAATTGTCATTTGAATCTATTCAAACTCATGCGAAATTCGAAGAAGGGCTTCATGAGACCTACAAAGAAATAATAAATCACAGCTACTAGAGGGTAATCACAAGCATAGTAACGAGATTCTAAAAGATATTTATAGGGTCACACTGACGTTCGGGTATCAAAACACAGTCTTAAATCCTGGCATTTGTGTCAAAACAAATATGAAATATCTATATTCTAGATGAAGGAATGTTTCATCACTGGGTTCAAATTCACTGTCACAACGGGTGTGAAGGGTATAGTCGGGCATAGCCTACCATTCTATCATGTATGTCATCCACGCTGGAAACACGGGCTCGACTATTCAAATACAAATAGGAACATTCCGAATGGCAGAACTTTCTACACTGGATTATCATAAGAGTACAGTCATGACAGTAAACTACTTTTTTATATAAAGGGTACATCTATGAGATTTTGTCCAACTTTCAATGGTTTATTTCAGTCAGTATAATGTGATTTTCATTTATAACTGGGCAAATGGCCGAATCCCGTAAGCACCTCGTTATAACGAGAGTGGTCAGTACTACATGTACTATGAAGAATGAACCCACGGTACATTTTCTTTAAAAAGGGTTGAGTGGTGACTGGTAAAACTGTTCAAATATGGCTTTAGCAATACAATACAATTATTTGGCAGTAGCTTATACAATACCACTCCTCGACATGTTTGCGTGAAAGTTTTGACTAGAAAGTGGTTTTTTCAGCGCTCTAGATCAAACAGCTCTGTCCATGTTGTGAGGCTATAGGGCCCAATGTCGTAAGCTAACATTCTACGACTGTCGTTCAGCATGTGAAAGCATGGAATAAGTCAACAAAGCACAGAAGACTTCCCATAGGCCAAGCAAGCAATCTTGAAAGGGGGTAATGAATGGGGTGAAAGGGGTAATGAATGGGGTGAAGGGTCATTGAATGGGCGGGGTGGGGGTAAATAGCAAACAACCACACCCCTGCTTCAGACAGCTTAACACACTGTTGATAGGGATAAGCTTGTGAAAGTCAAGAAAACAAGCTATAGGATGGCCCAAACATTGCCAAAAGGATGGGAACAAACATACGTTCAAGTATCACGATTTACACCCCTAGTAGAACCAACGAGGTATTACCAATCGATAAAACTAATCAACACTTTTCTATGAGCAACTTCAATTAATAGCAGACTTGCCAATTACTGAAAATGCTTTTTCTAAAATAGGTAAAGAGACATGGTTATTAACTGCCTTTTGCAAGGAGAGCAATTTGTCTCAGAAAGAAAGAAATATCATAAGTGGATAATTATGGTAACTTGAATTCCGAGTTATTTTCGAAATAGAACTAAAAGGAGCATGTTTTTGCTAAAGCTTGACCATGTTGACGTTCATTGTGAATTCTCACATTGTCGAGCTTCTATATATTTATTCGACTGCAGCTTGTTAGTCTCTTGATTCGATTCCCCAAAACGAATCGAGTTCGTTTCGGATTAACGAACCCTACTTGAATTTTCGGAATTTAAAACCTTCGGATAAACGAACCCTCTAACTATCGCATCAAAATAATGTTCGGATAAACGAACAATTTAGGCCTATTTCATTTTTTAGAAACAAGAACCTTCAGAGATTGTGTTCGGACCAACCATAGACGTAACAAATGGACCAACAAACCTTTGGAACAACGAACATTCCCCATATATTCTACAAAAGCAAATATGATGTTGAAAGGTCGGAGGTCGATTGGATAACGTGAGTGAAAGGAGCAGGTGAATAAGATTTATGTCCATCAGAAATCTTCCCATTATAAACCGATTACATTTGTCGAAATGGTGACACAGCTTGAGATTGTGATCCGATGATGGGAGATGCCAACTCACCGTCTCTTTTTAGTTTGCAGGCACAAACCCATGTTGTTCGCTTACTAGGGTCTGCAGTTAAGAACTAGATTCACGCGTGTACTGTAGCTTCTCCCAACAAGGGTTTGTACAATCTTTGAGCAATAAGCGAGATTCTCGCTTATAGGAGGAGCTTATCATGCCAGTGGATAGTCATGGCAACCATGATTGACAGTCTGACCATGAGGCTCACTGAGAGAGAAAGGGTCATTATCTGACCTTTGGCTTGGTAGTCCCTACTATTACATAATCCAATGGAATTTGCACTTCTCTTGCAGTATACATGTGTATGTATGGGGTCATCCCATAAGACCGACACCCACGAGACCGACGGCCCATTAGTCCGACACTAGACAAAAAAGGCCTATTAGACCGACGCTGGCAAATAAAGGCCCATTAGACCGACACTAGAACAAACAGGCCCACGAGACCGACACCACAATGATATGACCCACGAGACAGAAAATTCGCAAATAAGGCCCACAACACCGACGGTAGAGCAAAACAGCCCACGAGACCGACGTTATATGAAGTATACCCACGAGTCAGACGTTTCTTCCAATTTAGGGGCCCGGCGCCGCCTCACGGGCTCTCATGAAAACGAAAACCAAACGAATGGATGCTCGAGGGATATCTTCGGGGGACGGGCATCGGAGGCCATGCCCACTCGCCCGGCTCTCAACGCCCTTATCGGGTTATGGCAACAAAGTCGGAACGTCTAGAAAAACCAACACAAAAAAGTTGGGGGAAGAGCAGAGGAAGGGAGAGAAATTACATAGGAAAAGGTCAAGATATAAAGAGCTAGGGGTGGGGAAGGGCAACAGATCGACTAAGAAGGCAAAGAACGCGATAATGAGGCCGGTACGTAAGCAAGAGGTTGTAAATGTACGCGCGCCGACCCCCCGGCGCTGATTAAAGAGTGGTCCTGGCGGGCGTCGCGACCCCGCTGCCCGCTAAAAGAAGAATAAGAAGCAAGGGCAGAAAAAGAATAAAAGGGAAGTGGAATAAGGAGGCGATGCTTGTAGAATTTTTCTCCATACTGTGCAATTATAGGTACTGATACGAATAGTAGAGTAACGGCGAAGTAAGGGCCTCGCACATTGGGTTACTAAAAAGACTCAATAATCAAAGGCATCTTCAATGTGATGTTTAATTGAAAGGGTATTCTTCCTTTATGAGCAATAGAAGTTAAAAAAAAGGATCTTGATAGTGGTGTTAGTAATATCAAGTGATATTCAAAAAGAGGTATATCAGCTCGGCCGCTGCCAAGGCGTTATGTTGGTGTTTTGTACATTAGAAATGTCTGTCTTTTGATTGTGCATGTCCTCTGTATCACTCTCTGCACGCCCTTTCTCGGCCCTATGTATACAGGGGACTTCCGCTGTTGTTGGGACTGTCGTGTATATCTCATGTAATGTCAGGTCTCGGTGGGGGCGTAGTTGATTTTGGCGTCTACGTCGGTGTCGTGAGCCTGGTCCCAATTAACGAATTATTCTGCTGCCCGCTCGTGGGTCATAATGCATTGTAGTGTAGTCTCGTGGGCCTGTTTGATCATCTAGTTGTCGCGTCTAGGTGGCGGGGGCTGTCGGTCTCGTGGCCTAAATGTATCTTTTTGTTTTTATTTTGGTTTTATGTGATTTTCGGGGTTGGGGTCTTATTTACTTTACTGTCGGACTCGTGGGTCGTCGGTCTCGTGGGCCGTCGGTCTCGTGGGTGTCGGTCTTGTGGGCTGTACCCGTATGTATATATGCATGTACAATGTAGGCATATAGTAGGCATATGGATATTTCTGTATATAGGCCTATGTCTATATGGTTTTATACATGAAGTAGAAGATATTTTCAACTCCTAAGATGAAAGGACAATAAACATAAAAATACATGGGAAATCATAGAACAGAAGTGGGAAGAAAAATAAAATAAGGAAATATAATAAGATATAGAATAACATGAAACAAAGAATTCAAACAAGGAAATACATAAGAATTGATAGAAGAGATTTAGATGAAAGAAGAATTGAAATAAAAATACACAGGAGCCTATTAA
>CALNVZ010003428.1:39552466-39571686 GCA_940671915.1 Paracentrotus lividus
ATATCTTGGATGTTCCCTCAACCCTTCCCGGGGATTTTTCTTCAAAAAAGTTTGTCAACCCCAAAAGATGGCCATTTTTGTCATTTTTTCGTATTTTGGGGGCCTTTTTTGTTCACGCGACCCACCAAGGCCCCCTCAGTCCTACCCCAAGGAAACACGTCTGATGTGGAGATTTGTTGTTTTTTAAATTAAATCTAGATTTATGGTTACAGGCTCGACTCTCTTGTCTAGGGGAGGGGTCAAAGTTTATTTTGATTTGGGTTCAACATTCATTTTATTCATTTTCACACCATGGAAATTTCTATCTTCCCTAAATTGTATTGTGAAATCTCAACCAAACATAAATCAAAATAAAATATTATCAATAATGACTATTTACAGCCTTGTAATCAAGGCTAAACAAAATTTAAGGGGAAAATGTATGATATTTAAGGGTTAAAGGTGGTTTTTTCATTTCTTTTGTTTTCAGAATAAAGATGGAATAAAATATTCAGAATTTTCACCAATCTCGTTTTTTACTTCAACCCCTCCCCTAGACAAGAGACCTTAGCCTGTCCCCAGAAAATTAGATTTAACTTAAAGGGGAAGTTCACCCTGGAATTTTATTGGTCTTAAAAAATGCAGAAAAATAAAAGAAAAATATGAGTGAAGGTTTGGGGAAAATCGACCAAAATATGATGAAGTTATGAATATTCAAAGTTTTGATTCTGTGACGTCACATGCGAGCAGATCTCCTATGTGTTATGTAGTGTAAATTCCATAAAATGTCATTTTTTTCAGAAGAAAATAATTATGTCACCTGTGCGATTGATATACCATCAAATATAAGTTCATATACATGACTATATCAAATTGACCCATTCCTTTATCAAGAACCATGACAAAAAGACAAATTTATGGAATTTACATACACAACCAATGGGAGAGCTGCTCGCACGTGACGTCACAGAATCAAAACTTTACATATTCATAACTTCGCTATTTTTCGGTCGATTTTCTTCAAACTTTCACTAATATTTTTCTATTATTTTTCTTCATTTTTTAAGACCAATAAAATTCCAGGGTGAACTTCCCCTTTAAAGAGCAATATAAAACAGTACACCTCAGTCGCGTTTGCTGGGGTAGGACTGAGGGGGTCTTGATCGGCCGGGAAAACAAAAAGGGGCCCCAAAATGAGAAAAAATGACAAAAATGGGCATCACGAGGGTTGACAAAACTTTTTTGGAAAAAGGTCCACGTGAAGGGTTGGGAGAATGTCCAATATATAGCCAGGGTCCCAAAAAGTAATAGCAGGGACAAAAAATATTCCACCTTTATGACGGACAGTGTATATCATTCTTTCTGAAGAAATTTTGTTTTGTGTTTAGCACTGTAATGCGTTATTAAGAAACTAAATCGGCTTGCACTTTGCACGAGCATGGTTTAATCAAGTTCACAAGGGCGCCAAAATCTCGCTCCCCCCCCCCCACTCAGGTGGAGAAACTTGGATACATACAAAATTAATACAATGCATACAACGAACATATTAATTTTGGTAATTGATAAGAAATGCATTTGTTATGTGTTAAAGGCTTTTTATCATTTATTGTTATTAATATTTTTAAAAACCTTCTCAGTAAGCTTGCCGCTATTTTCTGTAAAGTACATCCCATTTTTGTAAACCGTATATAATATTTGTCATGAGCTCATGATATAAAGTGATTATTTTGTTACAACCTTAGTATGATACATGTATCTGTCCATGTGTTTTGAGAAAAATGGAAATATAAAAAAGTTTTACAATGAATGATGAGGAATGATGGTCCCCTTGACATAATTTCCTCAGATGAACGGGGGGGGGGGGGTAGTATATTAGGGGAATTGAAAATACGAAAAACGATTGTACAAAAATTTAAATTGACAAACTTTTCAAAACGGCATACATGTATTCAAACTAGAACATATTAAAATGCCATTTAAAAAAAAAATAATTCTTATTTCATGTATATAGTATCGGATATCTTTCCAACTTTACTATCCCTATACTGGCCTACAATTTGTGATGTTTAGTTACAGAAAGCTTCACATGGTACAGTTCTAACATGACATAGGCCTAAAATAATGAAGGGTCATATTTAATGACTCTATGATCTAGCTTCTATACACTCTCCATGGTCAGTTGGATCTGGAATCAAATTTTCTGATTGACTCGGGTTCTGGGTCAAAGGCTCAGAATGTCCAGGATTCCGGGTCAATAGGAAGAAAGCTTCTGGGTTTTTTTTAACGGATGAAGAGTTTAAAATTGATTTTACACTTAATTTTTAGAATGTAGGGTGTAGGCCCATTTATAACATTCTACTGCATATAGGCCTACTTCTGTTTGTAACACTTTAAGGGTTGTGTTACGATCAGGGTACACCGTCAAAACATGGCCTTCTGTGCACCATAAAAAGAAATAGAGGTATAAATGTAATATCAAATCTACAATGGCAAGCTCTTGGGCATTGTTAGAGCAACCTATAGAGAAAAATAAATAATTAAAATACACATTTATTTCTAAAAAATGACCATTATATGGTATTTTAGGGCAAAATTACTGTCTCATTTTATTTTTTTCTGATTTTGAGCCTGCGCATCTTGATTATTAGCAATCATTAGGCTTGTTTTTCAGATCGGAATTGACTGCTGAAATGCGATTGTTTAAAGGGGAATCCAACCCAAGGAGAGAATCAACCTTACAGGAAAGAGGAAAATGAGAGAAGCAATCTAACAAAAGTTTCATCAAAATCGGTTATAAAATAAGAGAGTTATGGAAGTTTGAAAAGTCTAGTTGTTCCTTCTATGGGGATCCTCAAATTGGCATCATCTTATTTGACACAGACAGAGAGTATGGAGACTAGTCTCCACTCTAGACTGAAATTTGTTTAAGTGTCAAATTGAGTCTGTGCTTGCAGACTAGTCTCTTTTGGTCAGAATACATCAAACTTCAACCTTTGTAGAATTTATTCATGAACAGTGACCGTTAATGATATAGGATGCCACACATACTTATGTGTTTCAACACATAATAATTATGTATTACTATTCATATTCTATACATATCCTTTGGCATATCACCTTTGCATAAAACTGAATAATAAGACAGACCCGCAAACTCGACTGCAGATATCACTGCCTTTTACAATAGATTTGGTAAACGGTAGGTGAATTTCAGAGATTTTTGTACAATTTCCGAGTATATTCCAAATATATACGCCCTCCTCTCCGGTGTCGAACACAAGTCAAAGGGACTGGTATTTATCCCAGTTTGACCACTTCATGATGGGGAGGGTTTTCATCTGGAACCACTCCTAGGAAACAGATGGTAAAACCCTACAACATGTCTTTCAACTTGATCAAGAGTGGCTTGGTTAGAGATTGTCCTTCGCGAACAATTTGGAGTTAGACTGAAAAGGTTGGAGTTTTCAAAAGCGAGAGTTATAAACGTGTCCACGGATCGTTTTCTTGTCGTTAGCAATTTATCGAAAGGATAATAACGAGGGGGGAAAAGAGTTTATTGCCATCGGGGAATTTAAAAACAACGAAACTGGAAGTACTATCAAATATGGCTCAGTATAAACATGATAAAACCAGTTGACTTTATCTCAACTGTCAAATTTGTTTTCTTTGTTCAATATAGCCTACTGTATTATCAGATAACACATCGTGAGCATTCTTGTTCATGAAATATTAACCAAGGCACTACGAGTATTCACATCATAACCATACAGATATAAACGTAGGCCTTCTTAATTGGATTCGTATTAATTTCTGGGGGATAATTAAAATAGTATACTTTTGATTTTGTTCACAATGGTACCACTGGTTTACAGAATTTTCCGCCCTAAAATACCAAGCAAATAATGATAATAAATAAGTAAGTAAGTAAATAGATAGGCCTATTAGTATAAAGAGAAATGGCTAATGTATTACTTATTACTAAATCTGCTTTGTATTATCATAGTTTACGTACTATTTAGTTAGAGTTACGTACTATTACTCAAAATATCATTGTCAATATATTCATGTAATCATACATGTATGATATTAATTGTTTCCTCCCGTTAAAAAATGGTTCAGACTATCTAATCGTTAACTAGGCCCTTCATTTATCCTAATATTAGCAAAATCATCCTATCGCCAAACTAATTGGTGCGAGTCTGCGACGGCTCATAACATTATACCCGTAACATAATCCCTGCGTTTCCGCTGCATTCATTCTCTAAATTTGAACAAGCGATTTCGGTCACAACCCAGTTGTGCGGGTTTTGCAAGCGTTTGTACTGCGATTCTTTACGTTTGGACATGTCTGTAAAAAGGGTACAACCAATTTGTTTCTGTGTGACGGAAAATCTATACCGAAAACAAAACAAAAATAAATAAACGTACAGCCCCTGCAATTATTATTTTTGCTATTTAATTTTTTTTTTTTTTTTTTTGAGAAATCCGACACAAATCAGAAATAAATACGCGGTTGTGAACATGTAATCACTATTATGACTTGGATTAATCACTATCGATAATTAAGCAAATAATTGAATACTAACAATGGAATGTAAAATACAACAATAACATGAAAATTCGAGATGTATTCTTTTCATTTCAAATCATTGTACTTCAAAACTTTTAGCGGATGGGAAAATGTGTACCACGTAAAAATTGTGAGATAATGTTATTTTCATAGTAAATCACAATGTATTGCACATATCCATTTATTATTGTACATGACTATGTTCTCTTAGAACAGGGGAAAATTATAAATTCATAAGAAAAAGTTCGCTATAGCCGACTCATTATTCTTACAACTTTAGAGAGCATGAATTTGACAAACAAACATTTCTCTCATGTTGAGTGAAAGTAACTGGTTAGTGTTTTGTTAGACATGTTGATCAGGAGTTGGTCGAGCGGTAATTGTCAGCTCCCTGTATTTGACTACATCGAATCAGACCCAGGTTCGAATCCCTGTCACGTTACGTTGATTACGTTAAAAACGGTACCAGGCGTAAATAATCATTTTTTATTTAAACAGGTCCGTCAAAACTCGTTTTTCCCTATGTCCATATGTCCATGAGGTGAGTCCACGTAGAATATTAGATAGATATTACCACAAAGGCTTCTTTACAATACAACAACAACAAAAATTATGTGATTCATCATTCATTTTTCTTGCGCTGAATAGTTGATCAAACCTAAATTTGAACATATGGGACTATGGTGCTTTAAATACCTCTTATTCTTATATCTAGTCACCTATCGCCGATTTGGGGGGGGGGGGGGGGGGGGGGGTCTTAATCTAATTTTCATGGACTGCTCTAACAAAGTTTGTTATCAATATTTCTTTATAATGCATTTCTCTTTAAAAAAAACACCGGGAAACCAGATGTCACTCCGTTACCGTCACTCCATTACCGGACATGGGTTTAAGTTTTAAGTCATGACTAACAAAAAAAAATCGTACAAGCAACATAGAATCTAATCAATTACTCAATATTATGATAGCCATTTAAAGTTCACATAGTTTAAGCAAAATGTTTTCTGCTCAAATATGCAAGTCCATTTTGCGTCACTCCATTACCATGATTAGGTATATTCATATTTCATTAATTATCACTCTAGCATAATATGTTATCATTTTGAAAAGAGGGTACCATCAGCTATTGTCATGAACCATTTCTTTGTAAATAAAGATTAAAGTATGGATGATACATTTTTTTAATGCTGAAATGCTGCTTCTGAATTTCACTCCGTTACCTTGGAACTGCCCACATGATCCTTCTACTACCTGTCTTTTGTTCTTTCTTTTTTAAAATGATTATTTCTAGTTTTATCAGACCTAAAATTGAAAAGGGTAATTTAATCTAAAGCCAAGTTTCAAGTTTACTAGACTAGTTGGTATTATTCCCATTTTGTTTCGCTCTATAACTTTCTGGGTCTACCCATATACCGTAGATCCCGGGACATTGTGAATCAAGGATTTAAGATACGTCAACAAATTCCAACACAATAAAAAAAAAAAAAAAAAAAAAAAAAAAAAAAAAAAAAATAAAAATATATATATATAAAAATAAAAAAAACATTTAAATAAATAAAATCGATCCTCTAAAAAGCCATAACGGAACTTCTTGTAATACACGGATTTACACGAAGATTTAAATTGGTTTCCACATTTCCCAGAAGTTTTCAGGCTAACGTCAAGTAATAAAACAATCGTAATCGTGTACAATGAAAGAATATTGTTTAAACACTGTTCTCACCTTTATGGGGGGATGTTTTGTAAACCGCTTTGCTCTGTATGGTATATATTTAATTTCGTTTTGTTTATGATTATTCAAAATATAAGGATTTAAAATTAACAGTTAGTTATACTTGGTGTGCCTATACCGAGGTTTAAAGAAAAATTGAGATGGGGGAGGGGAGGAGAAGATACACGGTAATCCATCCTCCCGTCTGGTCTTTCTTTACCATGATTACCCCGTTTCTCTAGTACAACCGAAGACAAATCTTTGCTCACATCCCGCTGTATATATATATTTTTTTTTTTTTCATATTTAGAATGACTAAAATGAGATGGTGAATTAAATGTCACACCATTACGATATCCAATGGCAGGTGTTTTGCCCACTGCATTCATGGTAGAAAGCTTTTCTCCATGCTGCATTCAGGTACTTTTCATTTTATTTTCGAACACCTCAAACTTGAAAAGCAGCAAACACGAAAGAGCAGACAGGTGGAGGGCTAAACAAGGAACAAGTAAAGATCATGTTATCATGTTTTGAGTATGGGAAATGTTGCTTGGTTACCTTTTGTTGATCCATTGTACATGCAGAATTCAGCTGTCCAGTCGTATCAAGATCGACATTATAGCCACGTCCAAATGGAGAGGGTTTTGTACATCCTTTCATACCGTTAGGTAGCTTGATCCTCACCGGGGAGGCAGCAACAGCAGGAGGAGAATCAACTCTACGCTCATCCCGGACAACCTCCCTGGTCTCCTCTCGGACAGAAGCTCTTGGAGGCAACCTAGGTTCTTCCCTTTCTACATATCTCTCCCGTTCTCTTTCTTTCTCAAGCTCCCTTTCTCTATCCCTGTCCCTGCGACTCTCCCGCTCCTCTTCTCTTCGCCTCGATTCACGTCTTGCCTTTTCTTCCTTCGCCGCCCTCTCCCTCAGTTTGTCCTCCTCGCGTTTCCTTGCAGCCTCTGCAGGGTCGTACTCTACGAGAACCATGGGCTCGTCCATGATATCGTCGTCATGTTCTTCCGACCCAGCCCGTGGGTCGACGTTGATCAACCCCGATGACGACTGACGAGACTTGTCCAGAGTTGGGATTGCTATGAGTAGGGTGAAGAATGAAATGGTGAGGCAGAGGCAAAAGACATGGGCTGCTGTCCGACTCACTCTGATGGTGTAGTATTTCTTCACCATAGTGCACGAAGATCCTGGTAATTGCTTCATATAGAATGTCAGTAAAAACCTTCCTAAATGTTTAAAATATTAACAACCACGTTGCAATCTCTTTGCAATGTGTCACTCAGCTATATTAAAAGTAAAAACTTGGTTCCTTCCTCGCCAATCTATTCCAAATAATAAGACACGAGTAGATAAAATGTCATCATACAAGACCAGAAAAGAAAATTCACGCCACGATGCCAACGTAGACGTACTCAGTTATCGAGAGTGAATAAATATGAATGACTTAACACGAATAATCGTCAGTACCATCAACTATATACATCACCCACCGATGTCTAGTGGTGCATGGTATGTTTGAAGAGACCTATTGTGCTTCGGCCTAGGTCTTACCCTATTGGTTCTTGTTCCCGATAATCTTCTTCCCCCTTTTGTTCTCGGATCGTCCCAGAGAAGTGGCCAGTCGCCCTGCTTTTCAGAGAAGAAAGGGGTTCTCGGGAAGCACAAAAGTGCAATGAGATGACATAAGACAGTGGTGAAGAGAGAGAGTAAAGTAAGTGTATACCGGTAAACAACAGAGAACTTTAATAGTTGATTAGTTATTTGCAGAGGACGGCTTCAGTCGTCAGATCTTCGACTCGAAATGTGAATAGAGATAAACAAACTAATTACCAGGACTCAAAATAATGTTCGAACTCAGCTTCTCTATTTCTTCAATTAAAAATCAATCAATAAATCGGTTTTAAAGTCGGTTTTAAAGCTGAAGTTACAATACAAATCTCGAGGCAAATGGGCGGAAGAGATTCAAAGATGGAAGAACCACACCTTGGCGCACGACTCGTCGTGTGATTGCTACATGCCTTGGTGTACCCATCGACTTGAGAACTGTTACAGGTAGGGGTGTACGAAAGATTGTGGAAGGTACCAGCTTATAATATTAATTAAGAGTACCAGGAAAAGATCATTTTGCTGGGTATGCCTACTATAGATTACTATACACAACTTTAAAGCTATGAGATTACAAACAACATTCAGAATTGAGGGTACTTTAATTTGTTGTTTCATTCCCAGGCTCTAACAAGAGCTGTATTTCTATCTATGACATTTTGCAACGCAGATGAGACAAAAACGGGACTGGGTAATTGCAGAAATCGCACAACAATACATTATCATTTTTTCAAACAAGTTAAGAAAGAGAGAGAGAAAGATCACGAACAGAAATTGCCAATACAGTGCAAATATACTGCCTATAAAGCAAGATAAAAAAAAGTTGAGATTTCTTGGTCACAGTCTATATATTGAAGCTATTGTTCCTATTTTATTTGAAGAATGAAAATTCGATCAGTAACAAGGTCATTCTAATTGTTCCAAATTATGTACTGGATCTACGAAACAAAGGAATGTAACAATACTAATATCTGCGGTGATAGGGGCCTACTGATGGAATGCAATGATAAGGGCATAACTTTAAAATTATTGGGTTTATAATGCCTATTAGTTAATTGCTATTTATAATGGGGTGGATCTCTCTACTTCAGTGCATGTATTATTCATGTTTATCCATGTGAATGTCGTGCAGCGTAGCGGATCGACATATATGTCATACGAGTTTCATTATTGATTATTTATATGGAATTTTACCTTGTGAAAATACTTTTGTAATCTATTGCATTATTTAATCTACGAAGCATGGACATATATGCACTTATTGTTTAAATGTTTTGATTCGAATAAACCATTTATCTATCTATCTTATTAGATTTTACATTACAATTATTTGATTGAACACAGTGAGCTTTTTAAATGACTTTCAAGAATGTTGTTGCTTCTTTGTTGTTAGGTAATCGTTTTCTTTTGCTGGACCGGCGTTCTGGAATACTCTACCCCAACACCTCCGTATTTGTAATGTAGAAGAAACTATCAAAAGTAAACTAAAAACACAATTGTTTCTTTCCTAAATGAATAACATTGCTTAATTTTGTCTCATGTCATGTTTTCTATGTAATTTTGTTTATTAATTTGTATCTATTGATTATTTTCTATATATGTTGTATTTATTAGCGCTTTCATCAAAATCATTTGTTTGTAAAATAAACAATAATAAATAAATGACAATTATTATTTATATTATTATTATATAATTAGGGTAAGAACAAAATATACAATATATAGTGCCCATTGCTTTACCCAAATTAAGTGTCAATAGAAATATATCACTGCGTAATTTAGGTAAATAAAAGTTGCAATTGACCAAAAGCAATGCGTATTTTTTTCTTGTTATTGAGAATCACGCATTGTACACAATCAAAAGCTATATGAAAACAAAAATGTCGTCAATAGACAACCCCCAACCCCCATCCCCCCACCCCCACCCCTTCTCTCTCTCTCTCTCTCTTTTGAAATTTGCCATTTGCGCCCTCTCTTTTTTTTCCTAAAACTTCTAGGTTTCAAGCATACATAGAATTAAATGGATGGTCTGAACCCAAAATAAGTTGCTTTTATAATAAAAGCAGAGAAAAATTAGAAAACAGAATAACAAAATGTTTGAAGAAAATCGTACTTTTGTACTAATAACTTTACGATGCAAAAAAAAAAAGAAAAGAAAAAAAGATCGCTATAAAAAAATTGGCAACACAGTCACAAAGCTGTGATGTCATAGGGGCACAACTTTCCATGCATTTTCTATATTCAGTGATATTGTTTTATCATAAATTTTCACTTTATTTGTTAAGAAACTGTTTGCCTCATAACTTTGCCTAAGATATATTGATGGCAATATGCTATTGCATCTATACAAATATTTATAGAATATTGGATGGCCTTGAGGTTGATACAGGAATATTGGACGAGCTTTGCACAAATATTGGACGAGTCGAAGACGAGTCCAATATTTTGAAAGTTGAGTTCAATATATCCTTGTATTGACCGAAAATAGGACATCTAATATTATCATTATTATCTATACAGAGGATTTTAAATAGCCCCCCCCCATTTTTTTATCATAATTTTTTTATTCATTTAGGATTCTAAACCCCACCCCACATTTTTTTCTGGATTACGATTCTACATTTGCAATTCTGAAAATAAAAAAAAAAAAAAAAAAAAAAAAAAAATGGCCCCCCCCAAAAAAAATTGCCTTTTTTTTTGTTGATTTCTGGAAAAAAAATTGGCTCCTCAAAAAAAAATGCCCCCCCCCAAAAAAAAAAAAATTGGCCCCCCCAAAAAGAAAAATTTTGCCCCCCCCAAAAAAAAATGGCCCCACACAAAAAAGAGCCCCCTAATTTTGTTTGATTCTGGAAGAACATAAAAATAAAAATTTGGGCCCCCCCCAAAAAAAAAAAAACGTCCCCTAAAAAAATTATTTGGTCTCCCCCAAAAACAATACAAAAATATTAATCTCTCTGGTTATCTCACTTTCACTTTTGGGATTCCTCTTGCTGCCCAATATTTTTGATATTGGGCAGTGATGGCCACGATATTGGGCGAGTTCAATGAACTTTGTAAAGTAGGTCAAGTTTATGAAGTGCATTAACAAACTAACACTTGTATTTGGCCTCTAAAACCCTCTGTATGGATAATAATGTAATATAAGCATCCAATCTATAAATACAAAAAAGTCTAGTCTATGTGCAAGGTGGTAACAAGGCTTTATATATCTTTACTGTCTGTAAAGCATGCGATGATAAATCGAACATCTAAAATTGATTATTTCATATACATCCCTAGTTATCTGGTTATTAAAAACAACTCCTACCACGACAAGCCTTCGAAGGTATCTCGGAGCTCTATGGTTACACTAAAAAATACATTCACACGCAGTACATGCATAAGTAGGTCTGCCCTACTTTGATAAAAGGAAGCAACTGACAAAAGTTACATTTCCAGTAAAAGAGCAAAATGTGACCGTCATTTATATTGATGTCCATGTAATCTCATAATGTCTTACCTTAAATATTTCAAAGATGGATAAACTTTGAGAAATGAAATTTGGACTGCAAAAAGATGGCACCACATAAAATATGAAAACATTAAAACTCAAATTTGGTTGGTATGTCAGTTGCTTCCTTTTGTCAAAGTAGTGCAGAATTAACAAAGGTAACCATCTAGCACCTTTCACTGACGACGAAACCTAATAAATAATTTTTTTCTGCTTTACAAAAGGTTGAATAGATTCTGCAATCATTATTTAGATCCAATGACATTAGCCATTATTGTCATTGAGCTACATCAGGAGCGGTATATTAATAGGAATGTCCACACAAAAGCAAAAAGCCACTAGAACGGTTTCCACTTCACTGTATGGATGTAATCACCCATGCATTTACAATGCAAACAATAACCCATGCACTGCCTACTCAATAATACACAGGCAGAGAAATAGCAAAATTTTCAACAATAAACAGCTTTCGAAATTGTCATTTGGCCAGTGGTAAATATCAATCATTTTTATTCCTAATTGGTCAGTTTCTTCCTTAAGAAAAACCTCAGCAAGGTGATCAACTTTTCCTGTTGAAAAATTTGATATGAAAAAATCTACAGCGTGTTCATAAGTGCATGCTTCTTGTGGTGATGTGTGTTAAACTGAATTTTCTCATGATGGAATATAGATTCAAGATAGGGAAAGTTGGCTATGCTAAAAATTAACTATTTTTGAACAAAAAATGTATTGGGGTGAAAAAACAAAGAACAATGCTTTACCACTAGGCCATTTAAGTTTTGAAAAATACTCTACCCTCTCCAAACACTCAGCTTCTGGAAGCCACACCACCATGAAATTAGCCCATTGTCTAGGGTGTTCCTATTGAAACATGCCCTATGGGGTATTTTTCCACGGTGCGTCATATTGGAATCACATACGGGTAAACATTTTTACCTGTCAAACCATCAGTTTTTGTTACTGCCATAACTTTTTGTATAATCTTACTCATACGCCTTCAATTATGTTTACTAAATCTCATTTCATGTTGATACACACAAAAGAAATATGTTTTGGTTATTGATTTGGTGTGATTATCGAAGACAAAAGGACCCATAAACCTGAGCTTCATTGCAATTTCTGGCTTTGTCTGAAAACTTTGTAAAAGTGTTCTAGCAGCTCATTGTAATCTTGAGAACACTCTTTGGGTCTATCTTTAAATGGAACATCCAATTGTTGATAATTCAAGTACCAAAATTCTTTCTTTCAAAATGCTCTATCCAATAAGCCTAGCAAAACAAACTTAAAACAATTAAAAATTTTAGTGGACATCCCTAAATTATTAACTGCTCATCCCACTGAAAAATAATCAATTCAAACGCCTGGCAGAGTTTAAATGAAGGGAATTGAGCTAAGGTAAATGATCTGCATGTTCCATTATCGGTAATTTCTAATCATGATGGATATTGAATTAATATCGTTTCCATATTATTTTCAAAATGAAAATCGTACCTATACGCCAGCAAAATGCTTATGTTATACAGTCTGTGTAAAAAAAATGGTTACAGTCTTGAAAAAAGAAATCTCTCAAATGATGTGTGAATGTGGTACAACTTAAAACCAGAAGATTATTTTCGCTGATGCACTTTGTTTTGTAATAATTTGCTTTTGTAAAACAAAGGTTATGCTAATTTTGTGCGTCGATGAGCTAATCGAAATTACACACATCTATTGTCTCGGTGCGGTTAATTCATGGCTATTATGTGCGAAACCAATAGAGAAGCATACGCAAAGTACATTTTTTTCTTGATTATAGAAAACTGGCCACGTCTCAATATCTACAGAAACAAATGGGATGAAAAATTGCAGAATTTTTTTATTTGACACAGACTGTATATAACATTTTTACAATTTATCATCTCGTCTTTGCAAAAAAAAATAATATATATATCACACTACTAATTTATCATTTACTCACAGGAAAAAAAATGCTATCATATCGTATACAACTTTTTCAATAAAAAATATCCTTGTACATGTATAAAGGCAGAAGAAATTGAAATCGAAATGAAATTCAAATCATTATAAGAAACTCTATTTATCAAAGGACTATTTACAAGAAATGTATTGGTAAAATTTGAAAATGAGAAAGACAATAAATAAATCATGAAGTCCAGTATGACCCAGTTTGTTTCAAATTTTGCAATTTAGGCTATTGAACTTCTTGGCCCGAATTCACAAAGGCGGCATTCAGCAAAATCCATGGTGTCAACCCCTGGGTTTACCTAGGGTGGGACCTAGGATTCAATAATGTATTCACAAAGGTGGACTTTGACTGAATCCACAGTTCCACAAGCGTCTAAAACGTCATAATTGGCGTCAACTGTGTGCGAATCATTAAATGGTTGGATCTGTTGGAAAGCCGTCGATTAAAAAACCCACGATCCACGGATCTTTGGGTATTTGCAGAATCTCTCTTGTGAATCGTGGCCATTGATTTCTTGGCTGTGGACTTTGTTCTGATTTTAGTTTTTAATGTGGTGCATATCTTCAGTGGTGAAGAGACATGCCACATGTGCAGCACTCATCGGATTCTTGAATTCTATAAATAAAAAATGTCATTTCTAAAAATGTACCCCTCCGACACACAAAGTGGGATAAACACGAGAAGAGCGTTTGAGGGTGGGGCAATGGGCGCACAAGCCCCAATCAGAGCTGAGCAAAAGAGAGAAAAACTAGAAGGAGGATGAATAGAAGGAAGAATGAAAAAAGAGGGAGAAAAGAAGAAGAAAAAGTAGGAAGGGAAGAGATCGAAGTGAAAATAAGGGATAATATGGCCAACAGGATTCAAAGTAACATATTATTCCGGGTTCCCTTTATGGCAATACTCTGCTCGCGCTCGCGCTCTCACGGTTCAATTTTAAAGACGTCAAGTACATATTCTGTCGGTTGGTCCCCCCCCCCCCCCTTAAATGAATTGATCGATATGGTACGCCACTAAGCACAAATTATTGAGATCGGGAGGGCATTTCATCAAAGGACTTGTCGGACGTTTTATCCGACAAACTGTTACAAGCTACGGAAATGCTTGCATCTGATTGGCTGAGAGCAAATCTGTCGGATAAAATGTCCGTCAAGTCCTTTGATGAAATGCCCCCCCCCCCCCCAGGTGTAATCATAGCTGGTAGTGTTTAGACATGACAGGCAGTAAAATCAGATACAAGTTATGCTGAAATTTAACCCCAGCTTCTCGTATAACAAAAAGGCACCATTTTCGAAAACATGACGATATACGTTCGCACCAATCCTTCAATAACAATTTTTATTGCACATAATAATGCATGATGATGCATGTTAGCTATATTCCAAACTACTAAGTATCAGCAATCTTATCTGCGTTTACATCAGAGTACTTACCAAACAATCGCCATGATTACACTTTTTTAAATAGAATTCGTTGGGCAGATGAAACCATCATAGACAATATATTGTTTCTTCGATATTGTAAATTCAATAATTGTCTTAATCTTTATGTAAAAAGTAAAATAGAACCCTACGCTGAACATGATAATTCGGTAAATTTAAGACCTTGCTACACTCAAACATACCTGAATTTGGGTCATGTTGACCTTGTATTTTCGGCGTCGGTGAGATTCTTTCGCCAATGTGTCGTACTGATTCGTAAAGCCATCGTCATCCGTCTCAACGCTGGGCAGATTCTGAAAGAACTGCCGCCGGTCTTTGCCGCTGCTACTACTAGTCTCTGCGGTAGTAAACCGCCTGCTCAAGAGTTTTCTCCTGAAGATGACGGCATTTTGGCCATGTAAACCAAGAGCACAGACTATAAATATACAGGACACAGAAGACATCACCAGAGCCAGGAAATAGACGAAACGACCTCCTCGAGGCATTGTGGATTCGTTAGCAAACCCCTGGTCCAATGTATCGGGTTAAGATCATTGCACTAAGGGAGAGAGTGTCGTCAGACAATTAAAAGTGATAATTCCAATGTACTGCCATGACTACTGGAATACTTTGTCTCTCATCCTTGATCTGAACACGTATACTTGCATTACGTCTATGGTTTAAGTGTGTTCTCTAATATTCAGCAATGCAAATGCTTATAAAGTATGATAGGTCATAGAAGAAATGCATGTCAACTCTTAATGTATCCCTTTAACATGGCCGTCCAATATTATATTTACACTCCTAAATCAAATACGAGGGACAAGTAAGATAAGACAAGGCGCTTCTTTTATTACACCGTCAACAACATATATGATGTATTACTTGTCGATATCTTCAGCTCGTTTAGGTACGGACAGACGGGACGTCCTCTTTCATCTGAACACCGACTGTGGAAGTATGTCAACACGCTATCACACCAGCTGAGACCTTAGGCTCAGGGTCATGTATCATTCTCAAGATGTGATACAAAGATGGCGAAGTGATGAGTCGTCGTCAGCCGGGAATATTCTCCGCAGTCTCGGTCACATTAGAAACAATAGACCGAGTAATTGGTCTCGATGGGGTCTACTCACCGGGACGCAGTGCGCCTACCATAACTTATGAGAATAGAGAATCCACATAGCCCATACTACAGATGCATTGACACATTAATGTTAGCTGGAATAAAGGAGATTTACAGTTTGAGATATTGCAGTATAGTGTAACAGTGTTCTCTGAGACGATGGTAAGGAAATAAAGTAAACCAAATGAAGGCAGAAGCAAAGCTTATCCAACAGGAAAACAAACCGGATTATTTAACGGTCAAGGAGTCAGTAGAACTAGAACATGGACGGAAAACGAAGACATATGAAGAGGCTGTACAATTCCCGCCAAAAGCTATTTACGTCAGTTGTTCAATAACAATTGATATTCCAAAACATTAATCCAATAGAATATAGGCCTAGTGTACGAAAGACGAAGTTTCAAAGTGTGTTAATGATGATACAGCCCACGAACGTTTTTTTATGATGTCGATGTTATTTCATATAAAACAAAGACATATATAATTTCCTTTTTGTCTTCTCGTTTTGAGTGGCTTCAATGCACAAACACAAAATAACAAGTCTGACGGCCTGATTCAGGAAGCAAACATTTCCGTTCAGATTGCAAATGATATAGCGATGTTCTTTCCATTAAAATACATTCAGGCTTTGTTGGTTCATTAAATATGGCTTGAAGAACAAGATAGTTAACACAAATGAAATGAATTGCTCAAATGAAAGCCGCAAAGCGATATCCAAATAGACCTTCCCATTAAATTGTCAGTAAAGTAAACGCAGACATCCTTTGATTATAGTACTCGTGAACAATGTAGAAAACGAGAGGGAAAAACTGAATGGACTGCCAAAGTCAAGTTGTTATTTCACCGTTGAGCGAATTTCCTTCCTTATGACCGACTTAAGTTGAAAACATTCTCTGCTTATAATATCCATCATGTTTCCAAGATGTAGTCAAGTTACTGGAAAAGTAATCACATCGGGCGCATGAATGAGACTGAGAGCTGAACCACACAACCCGGTGTGATTTAATAATGAACGTAGCAAAGAAGAAATATAGTTTCCATTAGTCAGCAACGTCTAGCCCCAGACTGTTAGAGAGAGAGAGAGAAAAATGACCCCGGCCTGGGTTCTTTGATTGCCAAAACCGGCCAACAGTGTCCGCCCCAAGGAACCGAGTGCTCTCCTCTCATGGAAATCGATGACATTCACATCGGGTTATGGGAGAAACGTATGAACCTTCTGGTCTTTTTGGCGGTGGTAGAGTGGTGTGTGGTTGATGAGATCAGCGAGGCACTGGGTCTGTTAATTGAAGAACAATGATGAGGATAATGTTCGCAAGTCCCTAGTCCTTTCTTCCGGCGTGTCGTCCCAGTTTTTTCCCTGTTTCTAATTTGGTTTTCGTTTTCAAGCTGTCTCTAACTGAGAGTAACTGGACCATCAAACAACTTCGGTGGACTCTTGTATCTATCCCTTACCTTTTCGTTGACAAATTATGATGTAATAGAAGGCTTACTGATAGGGGGTGGGGGTTGGATAATAGACTTGCTAAATAATATTCAAAAGGTAAAATCAAATTTAATGCAGAGTTGTAACAAACAGTGGACTTATACCTCCGGTATTACTGCCATGCTTATACTTGAGAAACTTGTTGTTTGGTACTTTTCAACATAAAATGTGCTTCATTATTTCAATTCCTTTAGGCCTAAGTTCTTTCCGATGTTACCACAGTAACATCTCTTAGATGGCAATATATCGCATCAATTCAAATTTATCAGACTGGGGGCTGTGGCGAATAATACTAAAATGTCTTTATGGTTTCATTAAAATAAAAGTAACTTGCGATGATTTATTTCATATTTTTACATTCTTGTAAAAGGTATTCCATATCCTGATTACGAATTTAAATAACATGTTTAAGTAGTAGGCCTATGTTAAAAAATAATCTGTAGTAAAAGTGAGTACCTGGTGAGTCAAACGATTTAAGATGGAAAAGAGAAAACATTGAAAGCGGAACACATTTTGACAGTTGCATATTATACGATAGATACATCAATATCAAGTCTGTTTTACAAGACTAAGGAACTACTCCTCAGAGCACGACGGGAAGGCTAGACAAAGGGGGCGTGGCCAAGAGACAATGCCCATAAAAAGAAAGTGTAGAGCCTGAGCTGTGAAGGCAAGGCCAATGCCGAAAGGTCTAAATCTAGCACCGTCCGAGTTAAGAAATCAAGGTCGCCTTTTGAAAGTTGAGAATGCACATCACAACCAATTTGACGTAATCATTATATTATGTGGGACTATTATTGTATGCCTACTACCATTCGTATACTCTGGTTTCAAATCAAGAGTCACACAGACAACGAAATGTCAGAAGTTTCATGAAGATGATCCCCATCACCAACGGTGTCGATTTGTTTTGGCGATTGGGGATGGTGGATGATCGTCCAATTTCTCATTTTCCCAAAGGTGACATACAAAATGAAATATTATAGTAATGTCGAATTTCGAGGGTGGGGTGGTTTTGATAGGTTCTAAAAGGGGGGAACCAACATAATGTTATACCGACCATCACTATTGCAATGGCGATTTAAAGTAGTAAGGCATTGGGGAGTCGTGTAGCCGATAACTTCTACTTCTTACCTAATTTTGAGACATAAGCAAATTATCCGATGCTTGCTATTAAATTGGACTTGAAGACACCCTTAGACATTACCGGACACTTACAACTTTAAATATGAGTCACACGCGTTAAATCGTTAATGATTAGACAATTATGTGGAGGAACCATATACAAACACAATACAAACACAAACACAATAGTACTGCTCCTTGTTACATGATCTAATCACAGAGTATAATACCACACATTATTCGCATTGCTAAAATTGTCAACAAACCTATCCCCGACCCCAAAGTCTATGTAAAAAGGCCCAAAAAACTTGTTTTGGCATTTATTTGCAACAAAATTATAGCAACCTAGATTGGAGGAGGGAAACAAAATCGACCCGGGAGAAATTAGCACTACCACTACTACCGCTGCACTTCAGTAGAGTTCATTTGTCATTAAATAACCAAGGTTTGATCAAACTGCTTGCAGCTACCATCGTTGTCATTATAATTATAAGTTATATAATATATATATATATATATATATATATATATATAATTTTGTTCTACATGATTTCGCGAAAAGAAATATAAACGGATATTCAAACCCCTTAAAAAAAAATTGAGGACAATAGTCCCAACGTGTCTTGGATAAACATATGTTGACCTCGTAATAGGTGCACAACACAAAGGTCGTGTTGCACTCGACCCTAGGAGTGAAGTGTTGCTTTCTCATCATAATCATACCTCCTCGAATGGTAC
>CALNVZ010003428.1:39573122-39586777 GCA_940671915.1 Paracentrotus lividus
TGCAAAGGTCGAGTCAATGGAGGAAGGTGAAAGTTTCTAACGACCAGAGCCTGGTCTATCTCTAACTAGTCTTTAACTCGTCTCAAACCCATCTCATGGCAAGTGAGATACAACCAAAATAGAACAGTCTAGCTTCCATTACAAACGTACCCGAGACTCACAAACTTGAGGGTAGAACTATGTTCGGCAATGACTAATACAACCGTCAGAGGGCGCTATCGTATATGAACATTGCAGCAACGATGATTTCTTGTGACGTGGACGTGATTTCCTCGTGGTCTTTCAACTTTAAGTTTGTTTGAACAATGTGTAGCAAGAGATTTTTCTCTTATGATCGCTTCACATTGAAATATTTCATTCCTTCGAGGTTGCATGGGAATATTCACTTGACCTAGGCCAAGCCTCGGATGCGGAAGAAGATTAAAAAATGACAACTATACTGCTGCACTCAACTGCACTTTATATGTATTTGTCGTTCGGGTTTTTACAATTTGTAGTAAATGAAAAAAAATGGAGAGATATACCATTTAAAGGAAACATTGCATCTTAATTTTGGGTTAGTGGGATATGGAACAAAATCATCCGAAGTGATAATTTACATAGGCTTACTAATTCTCAGCCGGTATTCGTAACTTTACGGAATGTCTTGTATGTCTTGAATCTGCAAACATATAAGTAGAGGGAGCTATTAAAGACAAACCGGTAGACTTAGTAAAAATTGGGAAGTTTATGTTTTGAAAATCAAATATAAAAAAAAAACGAAGTTAGAAATTTAATTTAATGTAAGATTTTCAATGGTGGCTATTTACAACGTTGTTTAAAATTTAAACAGAAGTTGTTAGAGTACCGGCTTAATTAATTAACAAACACTTTTAGTCGTTAAAAAATATTTCAAACAGCATTTTTACAGTTTAGCGGATGAAGTACAATAAGAATATTATGAATACGTTAATATCCTTTCACTGATGGTCATCACCATAATATTCTCAAGAGCACTCCTTGACTCTTTGAGAATACAAGGAATCATCAAGGAAATGACGTATTTCTAGAAAAGGAGAGAAAAGAGTGAGGAAATAAGTCATAAGAAACACAAACAAGGCACAGACCAAGCTGCGATCATTCACGGTAAAGGGAGAGAAATGTTCATGAAACTGCTTCCACACCAAGAATAGAACAGTGGAGGAAGCGGTTGCAGGAGCAGACGGAAACCAGCAAACCTGATAAACACACTGTGAAGCGGACAGCTATCTACAATGCAACGTGGATGATAAATAAGCTCCTCTGTCTGTGAGAGCATGATCAAATAAAACAAAAAATTACAAAGGAAAGGCGGAAATAATTGTTACGTAGTCCATCCCTTTACAAACATTGCTGTCACACGTTTTATCAAGGGAGGAAATCAAGATCTTGTTGGTCAACTCCCCATCAGACACCTTCTACCAGGTCTTTTATACCAAAATGCACTTATTGATAGGCCTATCTAAATGACCCCATTATAGAACCTATAACGCAACATGAATGATAAGCTCATTTATCTTTGAGACCATGATGATTAAATAAAACAAAAAATACAAAGGAAAGGCGGAAACAATAACCCGTAGTCCATCCCTTTATAAACAGTGCTGTCTCATGTTTTATCAAGGAAAGAAATAAGGGAGGAAATCAAGATATTGTTGGTTGGTCAACTCCCCTTCATACACCTTCTATGAGGTTTTTTTTTTTTTTTTTTTTTTTGATACCAAAATGCACGTATTGATCTCTAAAATGACCACATTATAGACCATTCTGTGTCAATTATCGTCATATATCTTGAAGGTACGACCCCACTTGGTATGCATGCACAATATTCTCACGGAGAGTGCAGAAAACCAAACATCAAAACAAACAAAAAACAAACGCACCAACAAAATCCAACAATTCCCCAGCTTAATGTCTTTTGAATAGGTCATTAAACACTGGATATTGTCTATTCAGTGTCGAGAGGAAATATTGGGAAATAATTTACCTTTTAATTTACCTTTTCCGTGGAACGCTCGTATCTGGGCAGCATGAGACAATGTGATATACAGAAATGTGATAATCAGATTACGCTTAATCACCATTTAATGTCAGTTAAAAATAGAACAAATTTTGTCACCATAAAATACAAATACAGCTATTCTATTTCCAAATTATTTAAGAACTCCCGTTCCAAAATACGTTGTTGTTAATACAAGGCAGAAAATAAGAAAAGAGTACTTTATTAAAAAAAAACACACAAAAACACAAAAATTGACCCAAGGAAAATTGACAACTAAAATAGGAAGTTTTTACTATTTTCCGAAATAACAAAACAATGAAAATCCGAGTATTGAAGTTAATTTGACAGATCCTTTTTTTTTCACAGCTGATTGGTCAGGCGTTAGATCGATAAATTTCACTATATTTCAAGTCATGTCCTTAATCATGTGCAATATGGATATATCGCACCGTACAATAAAAAGCGTTCTATATAATACAACTTTAATCAGGTAATGAGGTTTATTGCGGATTACATTGTCGATAGAAAGTTTAATCGCGACGAATCAATGGAGTGGATATTATAATTTTCTAATTAATGAAATGGACAGGCTGTTTATACAGTGTAGGCATGTTCTTGCTTGAGCTGGTTCTTGCAAGAAAATGATAGTCCATTCATTTGAAGGCCATTCCAGTTTATACACTGCCAATATTTCATGTGACTCATTCGTACAATATCGCTAGCACATATTTATGTTTCCGTCTTAGGTTTCTCATTCTTCTCCCTTTTTTTGCAAACAAAGTGTGTGCGATTTTTTGTTTTGTCTTGTTTTGTTTTTTTGTGCACGTTGTTTTTGTTTTGATTTGTTTTGTTTTGTTTTGTGATTTTTTACGTGGGGCCCTAGCAATTAATTCAATTTAATAGACATTTCTTTAAGACACAAATTCACTCTTTGTTGATTTATCTCAATTAATTTGACTTCATCGTTTAGAGATAGCCTATATGATATCATACCTATTGGCTTGACTCCTATACATAATGTTATCTTATATTTATTTTACTACTGGAAATAATTATGATTATCTCTTCTCACTTAACCTCGAAAGATCATTTAAGGACGTTGCACAGTTGAAACGAAGTCCATGTCATTTTCACCAAATTTTGCACAGAGTTACTTTGGTATCTATGTATGCCAAAAATGCAAAAAATAATATAGGTTCATGTGCTTGATTTTTTGCTACGGGAGTTTGAAGTTGCCATATTTGGATGGCATGTAAAATACGCATAATTCAAGAAATTGGCCTCTGTTAGACCTCGCGATTGCAACAAACGAGTTAAAATCGCCATTACTTTGTCAAAACCATATCAAACTTTATCAAACCTTCCCGATTTGTTACGAAGTTTATACCAAAGATGGGGACATTGTTTAAACTGGCACATTTGTACTGATTTTCGAGCCAGCAGCGCCCTCATGTGGCAAAAATGGTGCGTAAAATGGCAAAAAACCATATGTTAGAGGCTTGGAATCTACAAGAAAATAAAAAAAGTATAGTTTAAGGTGCACTTTTTTTTAAAACCATGACAGTCTTATCAAATTTTGCAAAGTTATAGAGGGGTTCATCATAAATATGTAGAACCTTTAAAAAAGGGGGGTCCATGCGCTCGTTTTCGAATTATCGGCGCCCGAATACTCGCAAATCGGCTTGAAAAGTGACAAAAATGCGCCGAAAACGTCCAAAAAGCGTGAAAATCTACTCTAAATTACACCTGATTAAAAATTATGCTTCCAAACATTCATAATCCATGTAATTTTCATAAAAATTTGCAAGGTTGTAGAGGAATACATACTCAATGGGTAGAAACATTCAAAAAAGGGGGTCCATGTGCTCGTTTTTAAGCTATCGGAGCCCGAATAGTTGCGAAATGGTTTGAAAACCACAAAAACGCGCCGAAAACGTCAAACAAGTCTGAGAATCCAACATATATTTCACTTGATTCAAAATCATGCTCTCGAACATTCAAAATCCATGTCAATTTCGTCAAAATTTGCCAAGTTGTAGAGGAATATAAACTAAAAGAGTAGGAACATTAAAAAATGGGGGTCCATGTGCTTGTTTTCAAAATATCGGCGCTGTTATAGTGGCGAGTCGACTTGAAAACCACCGAAACGTGCCAAAAATACTCAAAAATGTGAAAACTCTATCTAATTTTCGACTTATTCAAAATCCTGTTCCCAAACATTTACAATTCATTTCATATCCATCGCAATCTCTAGAATAACACGAACATGCACCAACATAAATGCTTTACATATTTCTGCAAGTAGGTAAATAATGAACAAAAAGAAGGAATAAATAACATATTTATAACGTTCATTTCTTTTAACTCTTTTGACTCTGGATCGCCCATGAGCGCTGTATATTTTTCCATTGTGACGTAGTAAATAATACGCGCCCAGGATGCGCGGTCAAGATGCGCAGAAACATAACTGTGCAACGTCCTTAAAATGTCTAATCGATTACAATAAAATAACATGACGCAATGAAATAATAATGACGTAACATTACAATTGCAATCGATTTGATAGCAAGCCACATTACACATTTCCCTTTGATTGACATATTCCGGTACAAGGTTTGTCTTTTTTGACACTCCTTGTGCACAAGGCCCTACTCTCTCTCTCTCTCTCTCTCTCCAGCGTAGATGATCGTATGAGGTGCCCAACAAAAGCTACTCTTTGTGACGTAAAGAATCGTAGGAGTTGTCCAACATCTCGATGTAAGCTACTCTCTCTCTCTTCGACGTAAATACTCGTAGGACTAGGAGTTACCAGCATGCACCCAACGCAAGCTATCCTCTGAACAACGTAAAAAATTGTAGGAGTTGCCCAGCATCCCAACGCAAGCTTCTCTCTCTCTCTACAACGATAAGAATCGTAGGAGTTGCCGAGCATCTCAGCGCAAGCTGTACTCTCTACAACGATAAGAATCGTAGGAGTTGCCGAGCATCTCGACGCAAGCTGTACACTCTACAACGTAAAGAATCGTAGGGGTTCCTAAGCACCTAACGCAAGCTACTAAGCATTATCTCTACAACTTACAGAATCGTAGGAGATGCCCAGCATCTACAACGAACACCCAACGCAAGATGCTAAGCATTATCTCTACAACGTAAAGAATCGTAAGAGTTCCCCAGCACCCAACGCAAGCTGCTAAGCATTATCTCTACAACGTACAGAATCGTAGGAGATGCCCAGCATCTACAACGTAAAGAATCGTAAGAGTTCCCCAGCACCCAACGCAAGCTACTAAGCATTATCTCTACAACGTAAAACATCGTAAAGAAACCTAAACAAATATTTAGCAGAATAAATGTTGTAGAAACTCTAAGTCCCTCTGGTTTCCTCACAAAAATTTGCAGTAATCACATAGAAAAAATGACAAATGAAAATGTATCAAAAGGGGAAGTCAGATAATTATGAGTTTGAGAAATATAAACCAACATCCATATTCGTCCCACAATAATAACATTGAAGAGATGAGCTCCTCGACATAATATTATTCTTCCTCTTGAGATGACCAAACATCCTTAAAACACAATTAAAACAAATAATCATCTCATGATATACTTCTTTCCTCCGAGTTTATCATTATATTCAAAACATTTTTATATACGGGATGCGTATTATCTCATTGACGACTGAGACCGGGTATACTAATTTTGCTAAAGGATATGTAGCCTATGTCACCATATCAGCGTTTGTACGGGACATGTATAAATACATGACAAATTAAGAATAGTTGCTCAAATACGGAAAAGCATTAAAAAATTAAAAAAAATAAAAGAACCTTTTCTGTTTTAGCATATTGGACAACAGTAGATGCAAGCAAGAAATATTTCCATATGTAAAGGAGAAATGTCGGAATGAAGTTGGGTTTATCTACGCACATTTATACAGGAGTAATGGCATCATTTCAAGAATAGCGCTATGAAATGAACTTTATGATAATCACTTTTATCAAAATATGAAATACATTTTCCCGGATGTAACACTATCCTATTAGACTTTAATCTCAATGGCCCGTATTCTGTAATCGGGTACAGAGTTAAGGCCTCGTCACACCGAGTCCGGTCCGGTGACCGGTACGGCAAACCGTCTCAAATCACTCCATGAGCGATCCCATAAAAACCGTACCGGTTGCCGTTCCGGCTAGTACAGCATAGCCCGTGTTTGTTGTGACCAGTCTTATTGAAATAGTACACGGCCGATTCATTTCGACCGTTTTTGCCCATTGTTGAACCGGAACGGGCCCGTGCCGTGACCCGGACCGGACTCGGTGTGACGAGGCCTTTACACTCTAATTTTGGTACAAAATTTGTACTTCGGGTTTAATAGGATCGAAGCACGCCCATAGAGAGACAGTGAAGCGCGAGTCTAAAACGGAGTTGAGGTACATTGTTTGTATTGTAGTTTACGCACAGAGTTCATACTCCAGTACAAACGCTGTACTTGATTTGTATAGAATCCTAATCAACGGGATATATATGGTATTAATAACAAATTACAACCAACTTTGTGCTTGAAATGCAGTACAAACTGTGTACCTTAACACCTATAGACTTGCGCTTCACTGTCTCTCTGTAGAGAATGCTAATGCTACGAAGCCTATGATCCAGAACCGAATATAATGTTTGTACCTCAAGTCAGGTGTTTCTTTATACTTGACAACAGAATACGGGCAGATCTATGTGTCCTGTTGAAACGGAATTTTCATGCGTCAAGCAGACTGATGGTCAAGAGGAAATCGAGATAAGTACATTACCATACAAGTAGGTCTATGCTTGAACGTAAAGACATACATGTAGGCCTACATACACTCACTTGTCATCTTGCAACATAACTGAAATATGTGCATTTTTAAATTCTACAATTCATGGCGAGAGTATTTTCGATCATTTTTTATACATTTTGAAAGAGGAAACTTAATTGTCCTATTCCAGGGAGCAGTAGATGACCCAGACAAGGTCATTTCTGAAACAAAGGGGAGACAAAGAAGCACAGCCCCCAAAATGAAATTTTGGTAGGTGGGGCCAGTGAATATAATCACGAAACATGATGCATACTATGATTTCTCTGAAAACTGTTTACAGGTCTAGTAGGACTATAAGCACAATCTCAACATTTTTTTATTATTTTGTCATTAGTTCGATTAAAGAGAAAGACAGATGTGGTGTGTCGTCGGAGATAAGTTTAAAGTATTTTTTACATATACACGCGTTATGTACAGTAAGATACGTATGCTTGATGAGAGACTAGATGCAAACTGATGAAGGATGTTTGACCTTCATCTATGTCAGGTTTAACATTTCCTTGTTGAATGTCCTTTTCATGTATACATTCCCTGGAGATTATATTACGTCACAACCCAGACGAATGATGCTGCAAAATGAGCTTGTAAGATAGTCAAGAAAATAAATATTCCAACTCCTGCAAGTAAATAATACCGAACGCATGGGTTTAAAAATAAATTAAATTTAAAAAAGTAATTAAGATAGATAAATAAATACTAATACTTAATTAAATAATTATAATATCACTCATCCTCCTCCTCCTACTACTACTACTACTACTACTACTACTACTACTACTACAACTACTACTACTACTACTACTATTATTACTATATACTACTACTTTATTCTTCTTCTTCTACTACTTCTACTACTACTAACTACTACTACTACTACTACTTTTATTGCTACTACTACTACTGCTACTACTACTACTACTACTACTACTACTAATAATAATAATAATGTGAATAATAATAATAATAATAATAATAATAACAATAATGATTTAAAAAACACCAACTAAAAACGCCATGGTAGATTCAAATTTTATGGACATATCTCCATAATTATAGTTGTTATAAAAAATATATATCTATTACAGCAATGAACAAATATAGATATATTTATCATTGTTTTGTGTTTACAAAAGGTCTCCCCTTACCCCTTTTTCAAACGGTCAGGGACCGATGCAATGTAATAGGCCTTTATGGGGGATGATTAGGCCCTATAACTTTCAAAATTGACATTATTGTGGCGGATATCAACCTATAGGGGTACGAGTGCTTCTGTTTCCTTGATGACAGTATTGTGTCGATCAATCTGTAGTTAGTTATTGAAAAAAGTGCCAAAACAGTGACGGCTAGCAATATTAGTACGGCCTACATAATTATATTTAAGATTTATATAGGCCTACATGTAGGCCTATATGTATAATTGTTTAAAGCAAGAAATTATTTATAGGGCCTATATTCATGGGATTAGTATAGGCTGTAGTATCCCTTACAAAAATCCGCAATGGTATTTCAGTGGTATCCAATGGTATTTCATTAGTATACGATTGTAATACCATTTATACCATTGAGTCATTTTTGTAAGGCATGTTATGTGAACAAGGCCTTTAAATTTGACTACTGTTAAAGTAGTTGAATTAATCTACAGGTATCCAGGGTTCATTGCCCGGGTCATGGGCACATACTTACATCAGTACGAATTTTTCTCATCCTACGAGAATATTGATCTTCGTCGCTCATAGTGGCCACATCGAATCCTATATCAGTATCTGAAAATAAAGTTGATGCCATCAGCATACAAGTCAAAGTTAAAAGACACAAGACCCCCAGAAAAACGCCCCTGGACCTCGTGTTTCGGAATAGTACTGCACCACTTCGCAATAGCAGACGACAGACCGAGTCGTCAGATCCCGCCATTATTCTGCGACATATATTTTTTACATGATCCATAAATCCCCCTCCTGATCCTATCATCGACGATCCTCCAGACCCAGTTCCTCCCCCCATTGTTACGTCATAAGTTTTCCTTGAACTTGATGAAGTCGAATGGTGTACATCTGTTATGTCTTGAAAGTTTATCACCGGGCCTGCAGTAGAGTCAGTGGTATCATGCAACTTTCCACAAGAGCCGTTTACATTGTTGTCTCGTTTCCCTTGTTCTGTCTCCATCGAGGTATCGGCACTCTGCTCCTAAGCAATCCGCAGCACTCGAAGTTCATTAACGTGTCAGTAATAAAACAATGTTAATAGAGTAATCATATCACACTAATCATCACGACAACATTATAAGGTTCATGCCAAGTCCATGGGATCTAATGTGAAGTAAATCATCCAAGTCGTGTTGACGTTTAGAACAACACAGCATGCACTTGCACTGAGTGGTGCACAGATTAGAACCCAGTTCGATGTCTGATTCGTTAGTTCCTTTTCAAGCACTTTCACTTATTATTTTGCAAAATATCATCACTTCGTTTACTTTTTTTCTATAATGGAACATTCGCGGACTCTACTTATATATCTAGATCACCTTCATTTTGCTATATGTTAAATGAAATGTCCAGCCGGGTGTAACAACAGACTTAGAAGAGAGTTAATGTCTTTGAGTAAACAAGTTTGTGTCAGATTTTCGAGACTAGTAGGTCGCGAAGCCCATGACCTCTTGCTCAACACGCTGACTTAGCGCAAATTATTAGCACAGGATATCGTGCGTTTGGTGTGTCCCTTTATATCCAATACTTCTCAACAACTCTCACTCAGGTCCTGTCTGCCCAAGACAACTTTTGAAAAATTGACTCATGCTGTGGCGTGCGGGAATATCTGCCTTTCTCTTCCGACTTTCAATGGCAAATTCATGAAAAAGATCTGATGTTCATGTTTGATTTGAGCTTAACTTCCATTCAACCATTGCTACAAAGATGCGAGGTTCTCTCTCTTTCTGGTCATTTTTAAAAAAGTTTTTTCCCTCTCACTCGTCGCAGTTGTCATTCCACACCGAGACATTAGCTACCACATCCGCCCTTATAAATTAAAAATGATTACTGTCACTGGTCTACGAATGCATAGATAATTACTTACCGCACCCCGGATGCGATGCGTCTCTGACCCATTAGACGAATAAAAAAGACTAATAAAGACATCTGACTTTCATAATTAAAAGTTCATAAAGATGTAAAATGAGAAAAGTGGTTTCTGACCTAGGGGATCACCAGTTTGTAACCAAAACGATTTATCTACAATTACGATGGGTTTATGCCTAATTTCTTCCACTTAGTTTAAATACTAAAAGTTACCAAAAGAGGTGTAGGCCAATTTATTTTGTCGTTTCGGAAAGGATATCCACTTTTTTCAAATCGTATGAGTGACTCTGTTATCACTGTAATATGAAAATTTCATTTTCAGGAATATAGATAAATATATTTTAATGACCAAAATAAAAGGTTGATAAAATATTCTAAAAGAAAAGAAAATAAATGAAAACGGTCTCTTACATACACCAATAAACCAACATCATCATTCTTTGTCTATATACAGGCAGTGCGTCCTAATAAAAACACTATACACTTTTGAAAGAGCTACCACATAAGAAATATTTGGTTTTGGGGGGAAATGTTCATAATGTATAAAAAGCTCATATCCTCAACTATTATTATGACACCAAAAAGTACGAAAATAATACATGCTTCAATAGTGAGCAATGTCCATTTTTGTCAAGGACACAAAAATGAAGCTTTGAAGTAATCCACTGTGCATTTATCATCTGCTTATGGGCCGCCAGAAAGGTCAAAATTAATAATGGAATAAAATCAGCTAACAAAGTTAAAAAAATAAACCAAAATTCAGAAATGAGCATCAATATTATGCAAAAAAAAAAAGGAAAAAAAAGAAGTAACGGTTAACTTTTTTTTTTCTTCTTCATATTATTGATGCAGGAAAATGACAGCTTCCTGATTAATGTCTGTTTTTGCAGAAAACGTTTTAGCGCCCTCTTACAGGGTTGTACGACAGTTATGCTCCGGCGATATTACTCTTCCCGCAATCGAATAAAAAATATTGTATATGCTGTATGTATAAATGCTTCATTTGATTAAATAAAACAATTAAGGTAATAGCTAATTAAGTCATTAAACAGTTAAATTATGCAACTGAGATTGCGTAAATATTCAAATTTTCAGTGTCAGCGCCAATAAAGTTAATGGTATGGTGGTGAATTTATTTTCTTTTTGTTTTAATTCTTTTTATTTCAATATTTTTTTTAATCCTAATGCAAAATTGTGACATTCTCACCCATCAGTCAAACAACAATCCAAAATAATGAAAAGTATGATAACTTATGGTGCAACTCTACGAAATAGATGTTATGTGATTTAGATCTGATGTGACGTCATTTTTGGTCTAAAGACATGACGTAAATGATACCATATAAAAACTGAATAAAGTTTATTACAACAATAAACAAATATATACCATTCGAAAGCCTTTACTGTTTTAATACGGTACTCAGTACTTGTCACAAATGAGAGGTTGAAAGTCCGGTCAATAAATACCTGGTTGTTGTCATACTGATAACGCTGTAAATAAACTTACTTCAAATAATTTTTAGTTTCATAATTTTTTATTCTTTTTTAAATTCTTAATATAGATACCTCGTTATGCCATCTCCTATTAACATGTGATGTATAAAGTTTCACGGCCCTGGTCATGTTTTTACATGGGAAGACAGAGATATAAATAAAGCAGACCGACATCTTACAGCCCTTTTGCAGGCAAAAACCAAGTCAAGATTCTCACTGTCTGTGTCCAAATAAGACTGTCCGCAGAAGTTATAGTACATAGCCTATTGTAGTCTTGTAAATCTATACTCTGCAGTATGTGACACCGAGAGAAAGACATGCTTACAAAGTTAACTACCCAGCCCCCCCCCCCCCCCCCCCCCCGTCTTAATCTTTTGAAGGATTAAAGAACAGCCGGCATTAGGTCATTAGCACCTCTTCTAATCCCGAATTCCGGAATTGGCACAAATTCAACCTTTTGTTCATCTTCTTAAAATCGGAAGTTGGTTATTTTCAGAGAAATATAGGAGACGTTTACGATTACAATCAATGTAAATGGTTGGATGTAATAAAGAAACACCTTCAGTGACCTTCCCTTTTGTCTTTGTCAATGTCATGTTCGGAGCAAGAAGGTTGCTAAAAAATTATGTAAACAGTATTACAATATAGTGTTATTGTCCTTTTGACTTTTAGCAGATTGTATATGTAATGGCATTGTCACAACCGGTCGATGGAGACTGGACGCAGAGTGACGCACGACCGATACGATAGTCTCACGACCAACATAGTACGATAGTCGCACGACCGACGTACGATGGTCCACAGACCTGACGGTTCATGGTAGTTCGGTATTTGGTATCTGAATCATCATGGCGCCTTCCCATTGATCTAAACAGAGCAAGGCAAGCACAGTACTAAATATTATGTGTAAAGTCGCCCTACTGAAATAGGGCAAGTCCACGCTATTTGTTCCCGAGATGGTGATTTTTCGACTTTTTGACCATTTTTGTGTCAAGTGTGTCAGTGGGTTTGTAAAGGTATACATAATGTGTCATATATCACCATAAAGGTTATGAAATGAACTTAATGCAAATGAGGTCAAAAAGTCATTTCAAGGTCATATGACGTCACAAGGCTCATTAATATTCATGAAAAAATATATAAAATGCATTAAAGATGCTATTTTCAACCATTTAAAAAAGAGGTTTGTCATAGGAGTACAACCAAAAAGTAAGTATTTTCTGTTTTCATATTTTCCTGGCTAACTCTGGTGAAAATATCACGAACCTAGCACATAGCTTTCCATATTTTTAGACTGAAAATATTCAGGTCTCAGAAATAGTCTCACAAAAGTTACTGAGCTGATGTAAAATCATACATTTTTATTACCCACCCTCCCACCTTTAGAAATGAAACAAAATAAGTTTTTCTTGCATTTGTGTTTTGTATTATGTTTCTTTTGATTTATCAGAGAGATTTTTTAACAAAAGATGTTGCTACGCCTTGGCTACACCAATTGTTTAATAAATAATATTACAGGGAATAATTGTCCCGTGTGTTACTGTCCCGTTTGTTACCTGACATAGTTTTTAAAACTTGACCTTTGCCAGAAAACTCGAAGTTGTATTAATGTTAAAATATGTCCTTATAATGTTTATTACATGTTTAAGAGGATATGACTCTGCAAATTTAGATCTACTTTTTAAATTCAGAGTTATATGTGAACAAAGTCAAAATTTGAAAACACCATTTTTTTGCGGTCCCGTTTGTTACCGACGAATAAATGATCATAAATTAATTATGAATTGAGTTATTACAACTACTTTTTATTTTTTTGTTGAACATTCTTAGTATCTTCAGGAATATACCGAAGGATTGAGATTTCATTTAAGATTGTTCAAATAAGCCCTATTTTTGGCTCTGAATGTCCCGTTTGTTACCGCGCAAAATAGCTTGGACTTGCCCAATACCAAACCGCCATGAACCGCCATGAACCACCTTCCAAATGTGCGATGTATATCCTTTAGATATGTAGAAGAAGGAAGGAAAGAAAGAAAGACAGAGAGAAAGGAACATAGAAAGGAAGAAAGAAGGGATATTATTTTGCATGTTTCGATTGACAATCACTCAGGCCGTGATCGTCTAGAGGTTAGGACATTGCGTTGTGGCCGCAATAACCCAGGTTCGAATCCTGGTCACGGCAGTTTTTTTTTTTTTTTTTTTTTTTTTTTTTTTTTTTTT
>CALNVZ010003428.1:39586869-39616072 GCA_940671915.1 Paracentrotus lividus
GGGATTGAATTGAATTTGAATTCAATTTATTAGACATCATTAGTAAAATATATATGATATGATTGTGAACAAAAAGAAAATTAGTGTGTAGAGTATATGTATTATGTTAATAAATTGGCAATCAAAGACGGGTAGATATATAGATAAATCTTATATAGATTAGAGAGAGAGAGAGAGAGAGAGCGAGCGAGCGAAACACACAGTGAGACAGAAGCAGAGATAAGCCTTTACTAACAAATGAATAACCACTCAGGCCGTGATTCGGTCTAGTGGTTAGGACATTGCGTTGTGGCACACAAATAAAACCCAGGTATCGAAATCCTGGTCACGGGCCACATTTTTTCGTAAATCTATTTTTTTTTTTTTTTTTTTTTTTTTCTTTTTATTATTATTATATTATTTTTTTTGTTTTTTTGGTAGGGGGGAATAGCTTTTGATATTTTGCGATCGAATTAGAATTTTAATTGAGAATATCATATTTACTTTATTAGTCATCCAGCACTAAAACCTACATATGTTGCACCCCCCCCCCCAATAAAAAAAACAACAACACAACAACAACAACAAAGCAACAAACAAACAAAACAAAAAAACAACAAAAAACAGAAACAAAAACAAAATGAAACAATTAAAAATAAAATAAAGTAAGAGTTAAAGACAGTTAGCTCGTGAGCCCCATGTAATTTGACACCCAGCTAACAAATGGTTAATTTTCACCCAGTAACTCCGTTTTCCTGGCCCCGCTCTCCGGGCACAGGTGGACAGATTGGTTACACTGCTGTGGTCCAAAGAAAATTTAGCTTGCAAGACAGGTAGTTTCCATGCTTTCACAAAATCTGGGGTACCAAATTATGATTCCACCCCATGAAAGCCTGGTGCCCTTATGTCTTAACCACTTACCTTTGGGGGGGGGGGGGCCATTATGCCCCCCCCCTCGACATTTTTTCGCGATAAATCCGCAGTGCGAAATTTTTCTTTTTTGATCGCGCCACTCAGCTGACTTTTTACTTTCAAGTCTTTGCGCATCTTTAAAACTATTTCCCGAAAATCGGAATATTTACCGTTACGACGTTACACGATTTTCAAAAATTTTTCGTACAGACCAAAAATGGCTCAGAAAACGTGATTTCATGGTACCAAAGCAATACAAAATGTGTTTTCAGCTAGAATATCATAAGATGAGTATTATTTTTAATTTTATTACAAGAGAGTTATTTAAATTTTGATGCTTATTTTATGGCCGAATAAATGTCAACGGGTTATAGATGTGTGAAAAAACAATAAAAAATAAAAACGTCAAAAAACAAAAAGAAATACATTAAGAAATTAAAAAACAATAAAAAAACATTGAAGAAATCGTATTTTGGACAGTATTTTTTCTGTACAATTCTAGAATGACATAAAAGAATATTTTTCCCCAAAATCAGCTTTCGTAATGAGCTTTAGTAGCTTGAATTAGAGCAAATAGTATGATTTCTTATGAATAAATTAGCATAAATATTCATAGAAAATTAAAATATATGGATTTCGTGTAATTTACCTATACAACCGCGTGATTATGTCATTCTCTACCTTCATGCCAATTTTTCGTCGCATCGCGCGCATCGCGGCCGAGATCTTAGGGGCCATAAGGCCCCCCCCCCAGGACTTGTAAGCTCACGAAAATAGCCCAGGTAAGTTAGGTAAGTAACGAAACGTAATCGCTCGGGCCGTGATCGTCTAGATGGTATTTAGGACATGGCGTTGTGCGGCAATAAACCCACGTTCGAATCCTGGCCACGGCATTTTTGCAATAATAACTTTTTTTTGGGGGGGGGGGCGTCCTTTTCATTTTCCTTTTTTTTTTTTGTTGTTGTTGTTGATCTAATACAGTTTTTTTTAATTTTTTATTTGAGCCTTGTTTAGAAGCCTTATAAAACTACAGGCCAAGTTTGTGTAAGTTACGGCAGTTGATTTTATTTCACAAGTTATAATAAGGTTTAAAAAAAAAAAAACTTTAGGTGTATAAAACCGTTCTCAGACTACAATAACCTAAGTCCATTAAATTATGTTTCATTCCCTTAATGGTGCAAGTGGCTATCAACAGATCAACGAACGAATTAAAGGACTATAATTAACCATAACGATCAAGCGAGTAAGGTGATAATCACATTTAATTCATTGCAATTATCCTCTTTGTTTCTGGACAGCTTCGTATGAGAGATAACGATCTAGAGACGACTGACACTGCTAGACAGGTGTACCTCACACAATCATAACACATCAAAGAAATTTAAGCACGCGACCTTTTTTCAGGAGCGAATACAGGAGGGGGGCAAGCAGACCAGCCAAAACCAGCCTCCCCCCCCCTTTGGGCACCCCTTTGTGCCCCCCCCCCCCAAAAAAAAAAAGAAAGAAAGGGATTAACAAAATAAGGAAATAAACAGATAAACAAATAACAACAAATAACTTGGGTGCATTGTTGACAAAAGAGGACCCATTGGGGACTCGTTACAATAAAGTTTCCGCTTAATTGCCTAATGCATTGAATGGTATTCGAAAAGTATACATCATTTTGTATTTAGGTATTATAAAATCAATGCTTTTCTTATAGTCATAACGGTTCATTGCCAATGGGACCTTTGGAGGACATGATAGCTATTTGTTCTTTGTTCACATGTGCTGTCCTTGACACTGAGTGATAATACCCCATTTACACTGCAACAATGACATCCAAATTGACACAATCTACACCATTTGAGAGTGATGCAATGGAATATATATATAGGTCTGATTTGGTAATAGGATTTTCATGTAGCCGATGTGACTGAAACATAGTGCCCTCAATTGCTTTTTCCAAATATAAGAAGTTCATTGTCAACAGCCAGGTTAAAACCTGCATTGCATAGAGATCTATGGACAGATATTAGGGCTTCCTTGTCTTTGTTACAAATTTTATTGCTATTCCTGTCCTGTATGTCCTGTGTGTTTCTTTGTTCTCAGCCCCCCCCCTCCCCCACCCCCACCCCCCGCCCCCCCCCCCCCCCCCCCGGTGTTACCATCTGCGCTCATCATTATCCGGCTCTGACATGATTTATGTAAAAATTAGTAAAACAAACGAAATTTCGATAAATGGTATTGCATTAAGTACAATATCTTACTATTTCGCCATTATCCGCTTTTTATTCGGTAAAAGGCACAATCAATAAGGATACCGATTGCTTTAGAATGGATGGCTGTGAATTTTCAAGTCTGGAACTCCACCTTCATGTTTCACTTATATGCAGGAAATTGAAACTCCTTGTAGATAAAGTATATCTTTTCATCTCTGTTTTTATTTTTGAATAATGTTGATAATGATAACGCATGTGCATGAATGTTGACTTTGCAATGATGCAGCATTTATGTGAGTCAAGCAGTTATCTTAAAACTGAATCAAATCTGCATCCTCCCCTCCCCACCCTCTTTCCCTCCCCCTTCCCTTTGGTTTAAACCTCTTCCCTTCCTCTCCTTTAAAGTCCTCAGGCAATGCTTTAGCAACCCGACCATTCAACCCAGGTCTTATCTTAACCTCTGTTCAATTCGCTTGCTCCCTATTTTTAGCTGATGAGCGCGCGCGCACAGCCCGAGGTGTGATGAATCGGTAGTTTTTGATCCAGCGAAACGATTACACGTTAAAGAGGTACTTCCTGATCTCTAAATGCAATTCTCATGGGAACTGAGTGTTCCCCAATGGCTTGTCCTCTATGACTGCTCACAGATCAATGATAAAAATATTCAAGGAGTTACTCGTCAAGTTTGCATATAAATTACTTGATCTATCGTCGTTTATGGGGAAACTGTCAAAACACCCCACCCAACACATAATTATTTACCCATTCTCACAAAGCAAACCTACTGAGCGCCTTTGCTTTTATTACGATTAAAAATAATACACATGATTAGATTTTTTTCTCCCCATTATCTTTAAAGGTAGAGTCTTTACATGGTGGATTCGAATATACTGTCATAAGGCCTATGGTTCACCACGTGGTTAGTCCTGAAAATGACTTTTGAGGAAATAGAGAGTTGAGAAAGGTAGATACGGATAAGCCAGAGAGAGAGTAAAAACTAGAAGAATAATTTTCTTGATTGTGTCCTGAAAAGGACTGCAAACCAGATAAGAAGTTGAGAGGCGATGAAGGCTTGTTTTAGAAGTACAGAGTGCCCGACGTTCCTGATAGCTTGACTGTCTGTTGTCGAGGCCATGCCCAAATGCAAGGATTCACAGTAGCAGGCTGCGGGAAACACATTTGCAAAAACATGTTTGGCCGGTTGTGACCAGATTAGGAATTATAATTAATTGAAGTTATTTGACAAAAGTATGCATAATTATATTTTGACGTCATCAAAATACGAACGTACGTATAACTTTTCGCTATGGAGCCCGTCACGTCAAATATAGGGGAGAAACAAAAATAAAATAACTCTTTATTTTATTGCCTTTCATTATGAATATTGGTCAGAGTTCCCTTTTTTTTGGGGGGGGGGGATATAGTTTTAGAATATAGAATAAACGACAATACAAATTTAGAAGGAAATAGATATGGATTTTTTTTTCTTTGTTTTTCGATGCTCAAGATCTCTGGGAAATCGATCAAGCTGATGAGTGAGATACATGTTTAGCTCTAAACCGAACCAAGTTCAGGATGCTAACAAGGAACAATATTTTTATCTTTAGGGATCATATTGTCTGAACCTACTATCATCTTGAAATTATTACCGCAGCCTGGATCGTGTAATAGTATTAAAGTTGAGGATTTAAAGTGAAATTATATTTGTCTTTGTGGATTAATCTCTCAGTATATCACCAATTTTAGATTTAAAATCCTTAGATTTAAAATAACATGTTTAGGTTTAATTCGTGATCTATCCGGCTGGTCGTGTTTTGCTCTCTGATTGCAGTGTTCGTATTAGTTT
Organism: Paracentrotus lividus; assembly: GCA_940671915.1. NCBI lineage: Eukaryota > Metazoa > Echinodermata > Echinoidea > Camarodonta > Echinidae > Paracentrotus > Paracentrotus lividus. The sequence continues at coordinate 39,591,808 of CALNVZ010003428.1, forward strand.
GTACACTACAAACCATAATGATTAACGTTGACTATTAATAGCATGGTAATATGATATTGTGTGCCAATCCCTTTCACTTATCTGTAGAAATAATGATATATAAAGTTGATAATTAGAATTTGACTAATGACAATTATGACAATAGCTTTCAGTTTCTTGACCTAGGCTTCATTATTTTAATAATCTGTTTGCATAGAACAGATTAAATACATTTGGTTATAATGTGCAAGTTTTGAAGTCCCACAGGTCCATATGAGGTAACAAATCTAAAGATTAACAAACCAATATTTTTAGACGACTTGTACAGTTATATCTTGAAAAAGAATCGAATTAAATTAATGGATATTAACTGCCCAAGTCCATACTATTGACAAATTGATTTAAACATTAGAAAGCTGTAACTTATACAGGCCATCTCGACAATAATTAACAGCCCTGACTTCCACCCTGAAGTGTCGGAATAAAAGGTTATCTGCGAAATAACTTATTTCTTATTAACATATCACAATTAAGGAAAAACTACATCTATAACTGTAACATGTAACAATTGATAACACAGAAAATAGAAAGTATAATACATATGTCTGGATTATATTTGAGAAAGTTTCATAATCCATAATCACTCATATGATCACGTGTTTGAGGGATGTACGTCAACGTGTACCGTCCTGATAATACACCGTTTCCCCTTGCTCGCATAGCTTTACAAGGGCAAGGGGCCGTGCCTCCAAATACCTTGTATGCGGCGATGATCTTCCATTTTTTAGTCTATTTTTTTTTCTATTTTTCAAACGAAGACTAGAAGAATATAATGTGAAATATTGAGTACATTCCCAGTCTTTTAACTGTTCCAAAATACTACAGAGTTCTCGTGCCTGTCTCTCTTCGATCAGTATTAGAGGTCAGATTCCGCCTCCTAACCCCCAGCCCACCCCTCCCCTACCCATCTCCCCTCTCCCACCCGTCTCCCCTCCCCTTCCCCTCTTCCTCTCTCGACTATCATGTCCTGTCTCACTATCCAAGATATATGCTATTACATGTGTATTGTGTGTTGAAGGAAAAGACGTACAAGACTTTCGAACTGTGTAGCTTGTTTATAGGGTAGTACAGTCTGTATTTTTTTAATGGTACTGTACAAGCGCGGCGATTTCATGTCACGACTGGGGCGGGGGGCACGGAACACGAAAGTGATAAAATAGATGTACTCAAAATTCGCATACTTTCGCACATTATCAGGAATCTAATAGAATTTTGCGAGCGTGAAGCGGATTCTCGAAATTTTGCCTTACATACATTTAGCTTTGTACCTTGACTACATTTTACTCTTTTAGCTTCACAGCTAATATACTAATATGTTAAGTTTAAAGAATCTGAGGGGGGGGACGATCCCCCGAAAAATTCGGGGGAACGTCCCCCCCTTTCCCCCCCGGATTCGCCGCACAAATGGTACTAAGTAGGAGAAAATTAATTTAGGTATAGTCTTTTCCAACATTGTGTATCGAATTAAAGCATTTTTTTCTTAAGTTACACTTCAGTTTAATGTTTTGGTTTGTATAACAAAAGTTATGCATTTCTGTTGTGGACGACGGAGATAATGTAATATTGCACAGAGCCATCGTTCTTCTGTGTCACTTTGCGGTGCTTATACTCCGAATGGGTGTGAGAAATGATTTTTTTGATTGTATATAAGGACTATATCAATACCAGATACAACACAAATTATATACTTCTTTTTGTTTAAATCTTCATTACTATGAAAAAAAAGTTCCACTCGTACATTTTATTTGATACCAGCAGTAATATCGATGTTTCCCAAATTTATGTAAGAATTATGAAAGATTTTTTTTGGAGGACTAGAGGGAAAAACTTTTTCCCGTGAAATCGGAACTCGATGTGCAGTATTTTTAATTGTATTAAAAAAAAACATTAAGAATAGAATATTCCGTTTTTTTCGACCATGCTATTCAGAACACGCAAAATAACACGATGACTATAGTTATAATTGATAGGAGCGTTTATCATATTTTTTTCTGGTTTTCAGACAGCCGAGGTGTTCAATGCGCAATTAATGTCCCGTGATATCGAGCATACGTCACGTGATATATGCACTGCGATAATGACTCGTTATTAAATAATTCCATACAATTATTCGCAAGATAGCTGATGGTGCAAATTGCAAAAATATGAAAGATAAAAACAAAACAATAGTGACATATATCACGGTAATCAAATGCAATTATCCATATTAACAAAGTGTATGATGTTAATATTTTAGTAAGTATTGAACGAAGGCAAGACAATGCCCATTGTAAATTGATGTTAAAAGGCCTTTTGCATAATTATTTTGTTTTATTTCTAAAGAGGAGATTAAAAAACAACTATGATTCATCTACGATAAGTTTACCATTGTTTTCCACATAATAATGCTCAATTAGTAAAAGAGATAAAAGGAGGTCCGATTTTTTTGGTGGCACTTACATCTTATGTTTCATTTTATTGATTGGATATACATCGATTATTTCTGTTTTAGATGAAACAGTTTGAAATATACACCAGTGTATATGAAAATACAGATCATAATTCTTTTTCTTTTTTTATTTTACCAAGAATCCGTAATTACGATATTTCTACAAATCGATATCGTTTATTGGCAATTGTATGAAGAATTAACAGATACATAATTATAACATTATATAACGTAGTATTAATTTTAATAAGTTTGACTATTTAATAAATTGCGGCTAGCACCACGTGGAAGTTAATAAAGAGATAGTAGTAACTTATTCTCTGAATATTGAATATTACTTATATTTCAACACCAAAACGATAACGTCTATATCTTTACAAGTAAAAGGTGAATGACATACTACAAAAGAATAATTTTTTAAAACTCAACTTGTCACTTTTGTAAACCAGCATCAGTAATGGGTTTTCATTGACTTGTGGCGGAATTCAACATGAATGCATTACAAAGTTATATATTAAATGATATATATATTGGAAAATAACTTAACTATCGACTTTTAAATAATGTTAGAATATTCACTGCCGTTTAAAAAAATATTACTTACTAATGCTTGAAATACATTTCACGAGTTGATATGTCTAGTCCTAAAGATAACGCCATGACCTGTGACGTTGGTTACTAATGGTACACATTCACTAATTACGAGTTTACAAAGTACGGAAATTCTATCCATCGAATGAGATAATTAATACAACTATCCCAAGTGGACCTTATCTTCGATTCATCGAACACTAATCATAGTGAATATCGCCGATAAGACGCAAATATAAAATTTGCAGCTTTCGATTTTCCTAGGTGCGTAGAGTACTCATTATCTATATCAATTCTTTCATATTATTAATATCTAGAACTATACACTATGTGAATACAATTATACATTTTCTACATGATTACGATTGATATAGGGTACATGCAGACTAATATGACCCCCTAAGCTCATTGCGCTAATTGCATAAAATGCAAAATGACAACACAGTCTAATCTTTGTTTACTATGAATCATACTACTAGCTCTACTTTTATTGTGTCAAGAAAAACATATCACCACCCCCCTGTCTGCAATATCAATATGTAGTCATACAAAGGCCCATATTACCTCATGTGCAATAGTAATGATGTGCTACAGTATGTAATATATTTTAAAACGTAACAATATCTACCATGTTGGATGTGCGTAGTTTGTAACAATATTTGAAATCAATTTAACTTTAAGATAATAATTTGAAATTATAAGACCGCTTCAGTAAATCTTATATATATCATTATCATTGTTAATGTATTTGTATATTATTCTTTTAAATATTATTTAAATATATTTCATTATACAGTTCATATAGGCACAATAAGTTTTTTATTAATTATATACTGTGAATATACCCAAAAAAAATCGTAGCAAAGAGATTGATGCCTAATCCCAATACTAAGTACCAGAATCATTTCTGCCATTTTGGATGTCCCATATTACCTGCATGCACTAATGTTGCTGTGTCAGGCATGTATTCAATTCCACATTCCACCCCTTCACTAAAAAAAATTGACCTGTACTCGCTAGTATGATCAAAATGAAACTATAAGCTTACTAAATATACAAAACAAATGAGGTTACCCCCTCAAACACTCTTTCACCATCACATTCTGTGAAATATCAAATTTTACATCAGGGTAAAAAAATGCCGTAAGTTTTACCTACCTCGTTGGTTTTCAGCAATTTTCTCAGAGAAATTTCAACATCAGATGCTCTCACGACGATATATTTTCGTATACAGTTCATATGAACAACATTATGGTGCTCACACCGGTCACCGGTCACCGGTCGACGGTCACGACATGATTTGCTTCAGGTGGCCCATATTACCTGCTGGCCCATATTACCTGCATGTACCCTACAGGTAGAGGAGGGACACATTAATAAATCGGAGGGAGAACTTGAGTAATACAATGACCTATTATATTAGGGCACATAATTCATCATAAAATTAAGAGGGTTGGGGTATGTGCTTTCCCCACGTGAAAGAATACGAAACAGAACAAATTGTACAGTCCATATCAAATAAAATGGTACAGTTGGGAAACAATTTTCTATAGTATGAAGATTAGTTACAACCTGGTAATGGTTGGTATTTTCATAAAGCAGGAAAAATGAGCTTTCAACTGTAATTTTGTATTACATCTCATTTGGTGCTGTATAGATATTGAGATATGAGTGGCTTTCTACAATGAATTAAAGTTTATTTCGGGCACGCCGTGCCATACCTTTGTGTAGGTTTCCAACACTAGGTCGCCAAAACGAACGTAAAAGACAAAGAGTTGGTCTGGAGTTAATTCTCTTGTCTCTACACAAAAAATAGCATAACTTATGTTCTATAAAAACAGATTATTTGAAATAAATTGCATCTGGAAGAAAAATATATTGGCTTTGATTTGATACCATATACATTTCAATTTGAAAGATTTTATACCTAATTCATTTTCCCCGATTGTACCATTTCTTTAAATACAGACTGTATGCATGAGCCCATCCTTCTAGACCGGTCTCCTTCTTAATCACGTGATTATTAATTGTTATTATTTCCCCTTGCATTTGGTTGGTTCATGTTGCGATCGCCTCTATGAATAAATGATTACAGAACGACAAATTGATAAGATCCCTCTGCATGATCAGTTCACTGAAGTTTAAATCACGTTATGAAATTTCAACAAGAGCTAATTCGTGACTTTATAATGTAAGGAACGGGCAAGGCAAACGAATGAATGAATTAATTGAAAAATGGATTTTTCTTGAGTGAAGAAAACTAATCATATCTCAAAAAGTACAGCTCCAAATGTAACCAAAAAAATTGCAGAAGAAAGTCTGATTTTCCTGCTTTATGAAAATACTAAACAATACAAGGTTGTGATGAATCTTCATACTATAAAAAGAAATGTTTTCCACCTGTACCATTTTATTTGACACAGACTGTATACATTAGCATGATTAGGCTAGAATTTTATAGGAGTGGAGAGTAGACTCATCATAGAAAACGGAGGATTGTTATTTTGATAGAAAATGATTAATTCTGAATTTGTTATGCAAATTATTCCAGCCGTGGTTATTCACCCGACACAAAATTGGAACTCAATGGTCACCTTGTACGCATCTCTATTGTGCAAAAAACTCTCCTTACATGAAAGAGGGTACAAGCGCAGTAGAAATAATCTAGGTATGAAATATTCTCAAACAACAGGAAACATTATTACAGCCGAAAATGTAGAAATTTGCTCGTGTTAAAAAAAAAAAGTACACTAAATTTTGCACGACTAGAAGAAAATTGCTTTTACCCAAACCGTTTGTTCGTAGCATCAGCGACACGCTTTGGTCACCTTTACCTATTATGTTTGAAACCTACACAATTCCACGTAGTAATGTGCAAAAAAAAAAAAATAAATAAATAAATAAATAAAAAATCTTACTTTCTTTTAGAAAAATTATCATTGTTTCTTTAGAAAAGTTGTACAGCTTCATGAATTCTTCTACTCGATAATACCCACCTCACGAAGTTTCGTTTTGGGGGACCTTCTTTTGTCTTCCCCTTTACTTGGTTTGGTCATCTCTTTCTTCTATCCTTTTTATAGATATAGACATCATTCAAGATCAAACTGATGTGACTTAAATAGCTACTACCTCCCCCCCCCCCTCCCCCCCAGTTTTTATTCCATCAAATTTAGTCTAAACAAGCTGAAATCACAATTGGACGTTGGCATTATCGATAGTTTTGAACTTAAATTTATCTTTCCTGTCAGTTCCAGCAAATTAATAATATAAAAAACCCAATGTTCTGATAATCAGATGAACAATAATAACCTACTAATGGAATAACCAATCACTGAGCAAGAACCACTCTACAAACTTCCGCACGCATGCGCCTTCTTTGTTTGTTGGTCTGTGTGTGGGCGGGGCTTGATCCATGACAAAGACAATCACACTTTTCAGTTCTCTGTCAAAACCTGGTCTGTTTTCCAGCCTAAGATCGAGCACGTGGGACTGGTAAAGCGTAGTCGCGAGACACAGAGATCAATATTCGTAAAGTAAACACCGATTAGCAGTATAAAAGCGGCAGATGGATACGGATGTAGACTTATTAGTACGACTTCCTAAACCAAAGGAAACTCGAGTTCAGAAATAGCTTGGGGTTACTTCACAACGTGTAGCGAGACTGTGTGCTATTCACTTTGTCGTCTGCTAACCAACAAGTCCAAGCACTTGACTGCTTTTCTGTGCTGACATTTCAAAGTTTTTCTCGCAATTTCTTAAAGAAGAACTTGAATACTTGAAATTTAACCATGGAGGGTCTTACCATGGATAATCTTCTGGATATCTGCCTGTGTACTAGCGTGGCAATCAATTTCTCTGTGTTTTGCTACTTTTTCATCTTCGCCTTAGCGGATTTATTCGTGAAAACCTTTCACTCCTCCTCCTCTCGAATGCAACTGGCTCATAAACACTGTACAGAGTTCATGCGGAATTTGTAAGTTCATGCATCAGAATTAATCTTTAGCATATTATTTAAACAAGGTATCTTGATATTTGTGTTTTATTGCGGATGACCATCTGTCATAGCCTTCTGCTTAAGTAAATATGATGACTGAATAAGGGCAGCTGTGTCAATGTGTGACGTTACATATGATTCAATTCGTTCAGACTTCAGAGCTGAAATGACGTTGTTACACTCTAACTTACAAGGATTTAGAAATAAATCCCTAATTATTAAAGATGGGGGCAATCGGTTTGGAATTTAGATTTAAATGTAAATAAAAAAACGCCTTAACTTTAAATCTTTAGGACTTAAATTCAAATCCAAACATCGATGGTCCCTGTCTATAATCATTCGGGATTTATTTTTAAAATCCTTGTAATTTTAAATGTAGCTCTATAAAATTGATATATTTGAACTAATATCTTATCTTTTTGGTCCACAACATCATTTGTAAGCCTACTCGGCTAAGTATTCTGATTCAAGAATTATACTCCTCAATGAAAATATTGGTGTGCAACTGAATGTCCCCGTTTTTTCCTTTTTGATGTGAACTGGTATATCGGTTCAATGATTATTCTACTTCTTTCATCCTTGTTCATTCTTCTCTCATTTTATGTTTTTTCAAGGCCTATTCATTATGTCAACCAAGGAGCTTGAAGCTCCTTGTGTTAACCAATCATGCACAGAGAGATATAATCAAACTCTTCAAAACACTCTAGAATATTTTTTTTTTCCTTCAATTTGTCAACAAGCTTACATCTGTACCATTTTTGTTTGCGACAAACCTTCGATATTTTCCGAGTTCACCCCCTTAATATTCTTTGTCTGGGAAGCCGGAATGAATGAAATCACCAAAATATCCTGTTATATCATATCAGTATCTACATGTATATTAGCACATTCATATTTGAACGATTATAGAAACGTCTGCAACTGAAATATTATAATCCATCTACCAGACAGCATTATGCGCATCATACAGTGGGGAGCGGAAGCTAAAGATTGCCTCGATATTGTTTGCAAAAACACAACAAATTTTGTGGAATTAATATTTGAGACAACATACTGTTACAATTACCATCCATTTATCTTCTCGATTTGTTCCTTAATTAATGGTTTCAGTGAAAGATCCAGGATTTAAAAATAGGTGGGGAGCAACTAGCCAGAAAATTTGAAGAAAAAAAGGGGGAGCCTAAAGTTACCGATTTCAACATGCGTACACATGGTCAATGAGTGGTTTTCAAAAAAGCCTGTTGCGGCTTTTTGTATCGGCTACATGATTTGAAATTCAACAAAAAGTTTCATACTTTTGATTGAAGCTCTTCGTCTAACCCTCATTACATAAAACGCAAAGCTACTTACATGTGTTTAATAATAAATTCTGTAATGAGTCGCAAAATATATAGTATGAACAGATTATTATGTCCCACAGAATAAGGTGAGACATGACTTGTTAAATGTAAAAATGGCCTCTTTTGTTTGATTCAGTGTTTCTTTTTTTGTTTCTTTTTTTTTCTTAAGACCGTATAATTATGTTGATCTACTTATCTAACTTTTCGTGAAGTGAATAAAGTTGTGATGAACAATATTATTTTAATCAAAGAAATATAAGAAACGAGTTACCATCATAAACACTGATAAAATATTTGAGCTTCAAAATGTTCGGGATAAATGTTTGAGAAAGCAGTGGCGGATCCAGGATTTCAGGAGAGGGGCAGGGTGGGGGCGTTGCCAAAATTTTCCAATTCTAATAAGTATGTAGAGTCAATGAGTGGCTTCCAAATTACGCTACCAACCACCTTAAGTGTAGTGCTCTGGCTGTGAAAACAAGTGTTCATTTGGCATAGATTTGCTGTGATTTCCCTGTTAAAAGACTGTGAATAAGTAGTGTTTTTTCATTGTTGTAATCCCTCCTTGCTTTGGTTAATTTTAATCCTCCTATATGTATTGTCACTCTATACTAAAAGTGCTAACCACAGAAGTAGTAACAATAGATAAATTACCTGAATGAATATGGCCTATTCATCACTTTCACACTGCAAAACAAAAGGACCTCTTCTGTGTGAGGTGATCAATTCAAGCAGGATGTGACTATTGTAAAAACCACTATTAAAGCACGGCCAAACTACCACTAATCCACGCTCCAACCCCCACCATTCTACAACTTATTCACACCATTTCCACTCAAAAAGAACAGCTGAATCACAACAAAAGCATGGATGGATCACCGCAATGAAAAAGCACTACTTTTTCACAGTCTTTTAACAGGCAAATCACATTAAATCCACCCCAAAGAACACGTGTTTTCACAGCCTGAGCACTACGATTGGTAGTGTTATAGGGGGCGCGATTCCCCTGCCCCCCCCCCCACCCACCTTGCCTGGATCCGCCACTGAGATATGCAAAAGAAGAAGAAGAAAATTATATAAATGTTCAGTTGTTGAGTGTATAATGTCAATGAACTATGGATCAAAAGGTCACATCCCTGTCTCATCATTAGAGTCTTTTGGCAAGACATTAATCTTCATTTTATCGCTCGTCTTTTCCAATATAATTGGGTAACTGAAAGAAAATCCTTGAATGGCTTCCTCGACATGATAATATTGAGGTATCTTAGATTTATAAAGTATTATGCGCTATCATGATCTTAAACATTTAAACATGTTAAAGGGTGTATTACAACAATCATAATTATTTTGAGTCTAGTTTTAAAACTAATCAGTGCAGCATCAAACAACAAATAACTTCACAGATTTTAAAAGTCTGTGTAAAAAAGTAAAAGGCGATTTATAACTTATTTTACCAGCACATGCTGAGTCTCATTTAAAATCATTAGACGTCATTAGATCAGTACTCACAAAAAAAGAGAGAAAACAAAAACAAAACACACACAACAAAACAGAACAAAACAAATGACGTTATCCTTCAGATACAAGTCTTGTTTAGAATAACAATGCATCACTAAATGCTACAATTACAAAAAATAGATTCGTAATTAATCTAAAGTTCTGCATGAAATTATTGTCATGATTATGTACATTATATCGCGCTGTTAAACCTCTCTAAACATCATAATAATAATTATGTTTAAGCTGGGTTATAGTCTAAATAGAAAAAATTAATAATATTTGGTCTCTTTTGAAATAATCTAGCCTATCTTGTCCCCCCCCCCCCAAAAAAAAAAAAAGTAAATAAATAAATAAATAAATAAATTGAATTTGGCTCTTAAAACAGATCTAACACGCTCTACTGGCATTGATATCTAAAAATATAATTAGATTTACCTAATCTGAGTAAAAGAGCTATATACGAAGATATTATCCTGAAAATGATGTAAAATTATATATCGCGCTTTAAAAACCCTCTAACCATCATCATAGTATATAATTATGTTTAAGCTGGGTTATAGTATAGGAAAGTTTTAATAATATTTGGTCTCTTTTGAAATAATCTAACTATCTAAAAAATTAATTTAAAAAAAAAAGAATTTGGCTCTAAAAGCAGATCTAACACGCTCTACTGGCATTGATATTTGAAAATATAATTAGATTTACTTAATCTATGTCAAAGAGCTATATACGAAGATATTATCCTGAAAGTTTCCTCCCTTCCGTGTCTACACAGTGCGACCCAAAAAGAACTATTCACTTTTGACAAGGCTACCAAATTAAAAATATATGATTCTTGGGGAAAAAGTTTAGATGTATATAAAGCTCATATCCTGAACTATCATTATGACACCAAAAAAAAAAATCCGAAAATAACGCATTCTTCAATGCCCACTTTTATGAAGGACACAAAAAACAGCCTGCGCAGGAATTCGCTATTCATTTACCACCTGGGTATGGCATGCTAAGAAGGATTCTAGTAATAATGGAATAAATCGTCTAACAAAGACAAACAAATAAACAGAGCAAAAGATTAATGATATGAAAACAAAAAAGGTGAAAAACTACATTTTGCATAATATTGATTGTTTATTTCTGACTTTTGATATATCTTTTATGCGGCGGTCAAAACTCGTCGTAGGCTACGGGGCACGTGCCATCAACGTAGCCTGCGTCGCATGTACAATGCATGCACAGGTCGTTGGTCAATTTCTACGATTCCTGCGTTTCTGTAGTAAGAGTATTAGAAAAACTTCCTGCACATCGTACATGCAACGTGCCTCCGAGGTACCTGCGCTGCACGATTTTTCTACGAAATCCATCGTAGGGAGTTGCACGTCGAAGGTACGGCGAGTTGTGACCGCCGCATTACTCTGTTAGCTGATTCATTCCATTATTTTCTTTGAATCCTTCTTAGCATGCCATACCCAGTTGGTAAATGAATAGAGAATTCCTGCGCAGGCTATTGTTTGTGTCCTTCATAAAAGTGGGCATTGCTCATTGAAGAATGCGTTATTTTCATTTTTTTTGTGTGTCATAATGATAGTTGAGGATAGGAGCTTTACATACATCTAAACCTTCTCCCCAAGAATCATATATATTTAATTTGGTAGCCTTGTCAAAGGTGTATAGTTCTTTTTGGGATGCACTGTATAGTAGTTCTATATTTAAAACGAAAAATATAGCCGTGCAATTTGCCGGGACCCCGGCTTTTTAAAACTTTCATTGTAAAATTATACACATTCATAATGACTTTAAGATCTCATGTTCGAAGTGATATTTGTTTAATCATTACCTCTCATTCTATTTCAAATGAATCTCCAAATTACCAAAAATAATATATTTTGAGATTTGCCAAGACTAAACCAAGATTTAAATACAGCTTTAAATCGTCTCTAATTGATCAACATGATTAATACCACAATTTAATATCAGAATCTACTTTATAATTTTAGCATTTCTGGTTGGAATCATCATACAAGCACTCTATAAACATGATAAATCAATTTATCATCACCACCATCATAATAATTGTTTAGTCTAGGATTAAATCATGCACACATCAATAATACCACCATTAAAAATTAACTCAGCAAATCTTACGGTCTATGGATGGAATAATTCCGTCAATCATTAATTCATGAAATGCTTAGTCAGCTTAGATATATTAAAGATGTTATGAGAGTGTGATCTATTCTATCTTTGGGTGGAATTATCATAATCTTAGCGAAGGGAAACATCTGGTACCTGTCTCGTATTTCCTTCTCTTTTAATCAATGTCTAGCTGACATGCTGAAGAAGATTAGTTTAATTCCGTGTCGCATCTATTGCGTGAAATATTAAGCTTAAAATTAATCATTCCAGAATGTCCATTGCGACTAATTGTGTCAAATAGTATTTTTAATTATTGAATAATACTCAGTGAGTCGAAAATGAGGATAAGTATGAGGAAAACGCACGTTCAATTTTCGGGAAAAATTACAATGTACATTTGTAATTATGGCAAAATTATTTTTCCATTTGCCATAATGTTAATTAATCCCAATATGTCAGCTTGCGACCCATTAAATCAAACAATGTAATATCTTATTTGTTATTGTTACACACAATTATGAATATAGGCCCATCTCATTATATTTTGCCTCCATGTAAATGTAGAGCTCATATCCCATTAAAAACCATGACCACAAATAATTTGTCGTAGAATTAATAAAAGAAGAATAAAAAATAACTCACAAGTAATCACAAAAATCGATCTATTTCAAATAAAATTAAATAGAGTTAAGCAATTACATCAAACTTTACTAATCCTTCCAGAGATAAACACGATCGTCTATTTTTGTTTACTCAATGTTATTTTTGAGACTAGATTTACATAGTCTAGCCCTCTTTCTTCCTACAGCGGGGTCATTCATACTGATAGCCCCCGCATAACGCCTATATTATTTCCTGCCTTTTTCAATCTTTCATAATGTCTGCCTGAAAAGAACTAGACACTCAAGGATTTATATGTCTTGTATTTTTCGTGTGTAGAAAAGTAGGTATTCGACCTAATTCAGACAGTTTATTCTCTGTCGAAAATTCAACAACACCTGATTAAAACATGATAAATATTAAATGTCGTTGGTAAGGCTAGGCCTAAGGCTATCCAATTCATATACTATCATAATAATGTGTAATTTGTCATTTTCTTTTCCTTTCATTTCATCCACAGTCCCGGGTGTGTGTATATGTGTGGGGATGGTCTAAATTTCTTATTTGACGAAATAATATATCTGAATTTTTTAAATATTTTGTTTATTTGTAGGCTGTATAACGACAAATAACGAACAACAATGATGTTGCATATTTTTACCAAGGAGGTTACCTCTTTCAGAATATGTGAAATAATTATGATCCCCCTATTTTCTGTTACCTGGATTAGTTATTATGATATCCCCTCGTTTTCAGTTATAATAGTCTTGTCACACCCGCATGACAAACAAAAATTGCCTGCAACTAAGGTTATCCTAAAGCTGAGCTTGAGAGTAATATATTTGGAGGTTATGACGCAAATTATTATTATTATTTTTTTTTTTTTACCAAACTTAATCTCAAAGGGGATTTTCTGTTTTGTTTTAGAGCATAAGAGCCAAATAAAAAGTATCTTGATAAACAAATAAGTTTTTTTTTTTTTTTTCATTCATTGATTTATTATCATTATTATTTATTTATTTATTATATTATATATATATATATATATATATATATATATATATATTGAGAGAGAGAGGGGGGATAAATCGGCCGATGAAAAAGAAATTCAGATCACCAATATTGGCAAATCCTTGACCTACAGTATTCCAATCATTATTACAACCCATCCTTTGCATTAAATATTATGGGCTCAAAAATCTGCACACCATGTTATAGCGCAAACAAAAATATTTTGAAGTTTTGAATTAATAAAAAGTCAAAGTGTCTTGTTTAAAAACAAAACGTGAAGGTTTTTATACCGTGTATACATATTTTGTATGGTGACATTTATGATACAAAACAGTTTTTAAACTATACATGTAAAACATATGGGTAAATCCCATAATGACTGCAAACTATGACTTTCCGATTTTATGAAACACTTAACTTGCCATTCCTGCAAATCAGCATAATTCTAAAAATATTAAAGGTTTTCAAACCTTGGATACACAATTTAAAACAAACTATTTAATATCAATAGCAATAAAATATGGATTTGATAATAATAGAAATTCTAGCTGAAATTTGTTGACACATTAGTGACATTACTATGGACATGCTTAATCGATTGTGAAAACTACATTATATTTAAGTTAATAAAGTGTTTTAATAGTAATTTTCAATATAAAAAGCCGAGTTCAATTACATATATCAGAATCCAAAATTTGGCAAATTAATGTTTATGTTTATAAATGTAAACTAATATAAATACCTACCTGCCCGGATCAATTAATGTCAACTTCGTAGGCAAATTGTAAATTAGGAACGGGTCCATGGCCAGAGCTTATATAGAAATAGCAGGTTCAAAATGGATTTTCACAGTGTTTAATAATGTTTGTTGCATTAGCCAAGAAGAAAGGAAGGGAAATAGGGTAATTTGTTTCTTTACTTGTAAAAATTCGATCGGACCCCTAGTAGAACTCCTATGGTATCCCCTTAAGTCCGATAAACAGGCATGAGGCAGGGCCGCATTTTTTTCAATTTTTTTAAAAGTCAAATATTGTCACTTTTTCAAAGAACTTGGGATCATTGCAGAACATCGTAGACATTATTGGTATAATTTGAAATTAATAGAATATATTCTGTACTCAGCCGCGGATCCAAGATATCCGAGTTGAATACATCTGTCGGGCCCAATTGTCTGGTGACAATAGCGGCTTTATTATATTTACGCATGGGCCCGATACTTTTATTGCGTGACGTTTTGCTGCGTCCGCTGCTGGTACATGTGTCGATATTCGATATGATTCAAAAACAAAATAGCAGCAAAATGATGATTTATAAGACAAATTACAATATAGATGTTTAGTTATGGCAGAATTTGTCTTTATCAGAGTGGCGTCTCACCTGCCAGTAGACGGGTTTGTGACTCAGAGACTCTGGAGTCTTGGAGACATCGCGCAGACCACGCCACAAAGATGAATCGCACAGAAATCGAACACGTTCATAATTATCTATATGATATTTTGTTTTCAGTCGCAGGAGTCTCGGAGATTTCTCCTCAGGTGACATACCATCTTCAGAGACCATATGAAAAAGCCAAAAAAGAAAAGGGAAAAAACACCTAGCAAATAATACAAACAAATCACAACATATATTAAGCAGAACCATAATCTCCGAAAAGATTAAAACTTAATAGGGCACTCGGGTATATCGACTTGGTTTCGAACCAGGGACCTCTTAAGTTAATACGAGACCCCTGTGCTTTCCATGAGCTATCATATTAATAATGAGCCAAAATATAGCCTTATCCTGTTCATGGGACCCTGTAAAGTCATGTTTCGTTCCCTCAAGCATGTTAAACATCAAATTAACACCGAACCCTAAGACTAAATAAGCCGGGACTGCCCGCAGCCATGACTTTCATAACGAGCTGAATTAGCCCGGACGGGAATTCATAATCCACACCATACACGTGCGGTTTGTTATGCTGACGTGGGATTTCCACTTCGGCAGGATGCTAATTTTTATTTCTCCTTCTCTTTCCCCCCTCATGACAGATGATATAATTCTCTGAGGTTTTTCTTCTGCTTTTTTAGCATTTACATCACCGTCGGTAAAAGCCCCCCCCCCCCTTTACCCTCCCGCCTCCTCTTCCCTAACTCGGCGTACCCTGTCATCGGACTACATGCGTCACTGCCTTTTTGAAACCCCCATGCAGTTTAGCTGAAACCTCACAATTAATTTGTCCATAATTTTAGCGGTGCAATCTTAAACCAAAGGATGCATTAAACAAATTAAAATCGTCAGGGGTGAAATTCTAGAACCCCCTAGGCTTATATTTTGAACTTATCCAAAGGGTTCAAAAGATTCTACAATCCTAAAGCCTAGCAGGTCCAATATATTTCACCCTCTATCTGTTCATACTGTACCTGCATATTTGGACATTATTTAGCCTAAACCATTGTAAATAGGGCTTCAGAATATTCTTTATAAAACTTAACCTAGATTAAATTATAACAAAAATTATTTTTTGTCACTCGTATTCAGAAAGATCTTTTGTCTGCTCACAACCAGTCTTGTTTTTATTTAATTCATGGTACTAAAAAAGAAAATTACTTTTAAATTTCTTTGGAAATGATACAAGGTATTTTAAAAATTGATTTATCTCTTTCAGCTCACATCTGAAAAAAAATCTAATATTGGCAGTGCCTCATGCATCCAGCGGTGTTGACCAATTATTACTAATTATTACCTAAATAACTTTTCTTCTTTACACGTCAATTGGAAATCAGCCAAAGTATATTCATTGATTTTCCGGAAACCCGATGACAACCTGCGGATGTTATATGTTTGGTCTGATCTATAACAACTTCAACTACGTTTTTACATAATTATTACAATTTTCATGATTATTAAATATTACAATCGTAATACCTTTACCGATTTTTAAATGTGTATTTCTCTTTATATTTCAAATATTTATAAATATTCTTAAACATTTTTAAAGACTTCAATTTAAGGAACACTAAAGGAAATAAAAGGTTGTGCTCTGATGAGCTAAAAATGTTCCTTTTTAAATTTACAAAAGGTATCAATTACACAAACTTACATTTTGGACCTATATGTTAGTTTGAAATATTTATTGTAGTTATATTATGATTTTTTTTTTTTTTTTTTACTATTATTACATGAAGCCAGATTTAAGTTTGGAAGAACAAGGTAATTCATACAATTTGTGAAGAAAAAAAATGAATCAGTCACAATAATTTCTGTTCCCTGGCCATCGGACTTCCCGCTCGAAGACTGAGCACTGCCCTGGATCATAATGTACCACCCATCATCTTTCTTAGAATATTTCTATCATGATGATGTGCCCCAAACAAGATGATTATGGCAGATAAAGAGCAATACTTTCCCTTTGATCACACCCCTGTCCTTTGCCTTTAAAACCATGGCCATGACGCTCAATCTTTCCCCTACATGTCTTATCCTATTTCCCCCATTAGCATGCAACAGGCGTCTCCAACGAGGCAAATTCCAAGCCATTTCCCGCCAATTACAAAGTGGTCACGTGACGCCTGAAAAACGTCTCCCTGGTGAAAGATCACTTAACTTTCGGTTTAAAAAAAAAAAAAAAAAAAAAAAAAAAAAAAAAAAAAAAAAAAAAAAAAAAAAAAAAAAAAAAAAAAAACCTTTTTAGGATTTTTAACACTTTCCTGTTTAGGCTGTCTGAAGAATTACTTAACCTTTAAAAGGTTTAACCTTTTACCCTTTCGCTTGTCAACTGAATAGTGTTCATTGTGTTAAAGTTTAACTTACGTTAAGTTTTTAATACTTTCATTTTTGGTTGCTTAAATCATTTGTAAATGAAGGTCTGAATATAGTGTTCATTGTGTTGAAGATCACTTTCTAAATTTTTGGTCAAAACGTCTTCAGAAATAATCTTTTAAATATTTTTCTTTACAACATCCACTTGTGTTGTGGAAGCATCGTGGTGTAGTGGTTCTGACTCTCCTCTTACAATCAGAGGGTCGCAGGTTCGAATCCCACACCTCATGCTACCAGCGTCAATTTCCTTGATATTCATTCACTCAACCCAGGTGAGGGACCTGGCAGTATACGCAACGAGCCTAACAACTGTACTGCTAAAGCCAGGGTAATTCATTTTCTGCATAATTTAGAGCGTGTTATACAGTCTGTGTCAAATAAAATGGTACAGTTGGAAAACGTTTTTTTAATTATGAAAATTAATCACATTCTAAAGGTGTTTGATATTTCCATAAAGTAGGAAAATCAGGCTTTCTTCTGCAATTTTTTCATCCCATTTGGTGCTGTAGATCTTGAGATAATGACCAGTTTTCTATAATCAAGAAAAAATGTACTTGGCGCAATGCTTTTCTATGGGTTTTGCACATCAGCGCACCGAGAAAATAGATGTGTGTAATTTTAGGCGGGTGGTAATTTCGATTATACCCCCGTCACACTGAGCTCGTTCCTACTACGTCCTTGCAAATTTTGCCGAACGGGCATAGTCTGTGTGTAAACTGAGTGGACGTAGTAAATACTTCTTACGATCTGTTTGCGAACTTCATGGACTAGCTCGGTCGGATTTTCAAAAAAGTGTTTAAAAAAATCGGGCGTCCATCTCGTCCTAAAATATAACGGGTGGCAACGTACCTGAAACGAGATGGACGTACTACAAACGAAATTGCCGTACTTAAATCGTTCTAAATATGTGCTAGGACGTCTTACAAACGAGCATTGTATATTCATTATTAAAGTTATAAAATTAAACGTATAGTGACAACGTTCCTTAAACGGGTAGGACTTACTCTGAACGAGAAGGACGTACTACGAACATACGTTTCAATTTTTAAACAGAACGGCATGTCATAATTCCCGTCACACTAAGCTAGTTCTCACTGCGTTCTAGGTAGTTCTTGGTGAACGGGCTCAATCTGTTTACACGCGGACTGAACGTAGTACAGACCTTTTAGAAATCTAGTACAGACCGTTTACAATCTGTTTACGAACTTGGCGAACGGGCCCTAACGGAGAGAACGGAAAGGCATTCCGATTTTTTTTAACATGTTCAAAAAAAATCGTACTGGCTTCAAGTTCTAAAATTAAACGTAGTGACAACGTTCCTTAAACGGGTAGGACTTACTCTGAACGAGAAGGACGTACTACGAACATGGTACCTAACTTTTATCATGCTGCGCATAGGCACTTTTAGTGACGGTTTGGACGTGCTACGAACGGTATAGAGTGAACGAGCCGTTTACTCGGTCTGAACTGGATAACAACGTATTGCGGATGCGATAAAGACGGAATTGACGTAACGAGAACTATTTATGAACTGCCTAGTCGTATTCAAGAAATTATTTTTCAAAGTTGTAAGTTCCAACCCGACCAAAGCCCGTTCAGCAATTTTTTAAAGAACGGGCAAGAACGTTATAGAACGTTATAGAACGACCTCAGTGTGACGGCCCCCTTAGCTCATCGCCGCACAAAATTTAGCATAACCTTTGTTTTATAAAAGCAAATTATACAAAACAAAGTGCATCAGCGAGAAGTATCTTTTGGCTTTAATTTGGCATAACATTCACACATTGTTTGAGAAGATTTCATACCTAAATAATTTTTTCCTGACTGTACCATTTTTTTGACACAGACTGTATACTAAGCTACATCTTGAGCTCGATATACACACACAAATAAAAGAAAAGGCACAATGTTTACCTGTAACGTCTTTAATCAGTCAACTCAAAACAACGAAGACTTCCTGCCATCATGAATATTCATATGGATCATTCAATATTAATAACAAGCGCTTAGAGTCTTCTGATAAAATAAGTATAATAACATATTATTAGAATTGTTGAGTAGTAATCATATTCACTATCTCTTACATTTCGGTGGCCATTTTATGAATTCACATGAATTTTAGTTCGTGCAATAGCAAACCTAATTTGTACTTTGAAATATCTTTTTTTCTGCTCAAATATTCCTACTAATGCAGTAATACATATTTTAATGAAAAGTATGATTTTAGCTGTCACACTGTCAAACTCTGGCTTATTTTTGGAAATATCTATATATATATATATATATATTTTTTTTTTGTATTTTGGCAATGGATAAGGTCCACGTACATTCTCATTATCATGCAGTTCTTGAGTGCATGATAAAAATAGAATGTACAACGATAAATGTTCTTGAACTGAAAGATAAAGATTGTCACTTGAGTTCAAGATTTGTTGTTATGTACATTAAGATCGTGTCTTCAGTATCTATTTGTCTTGACAACAACAGGTGACCAGGTCACGAGGGTAGCTGATAAATTATTTCATGACAAATGTGCTATCAAATGGAATACATATTACTAAAGTTATACCTTTCACACTAATAGCTGTGAATAGTTCGGTTGCTCATCTTCCATGTTTGAAGCTAACATGAAACATTTCTCTAATTTCTCTAATTCTAAGACATAATGTATAATTTTCAAATCAACAAAAAAAAAATATATAATTATGCCGAATGCGTCTAGACTACAAATTTACATATTAATTTGCTCGGCAGAGTTTTACAATTGCGATTTTCATAATCATTATTAGAAAATCAGCTTGATTAGTCAACCAGTTTGATACGATGTAGAAAACATTTTCCCCTTTTTTTCCCTGTGTGTGGGATAGATAGTTATTTGATTCGTTTTACCTTTCAAAGGAAACTCTTCTTTTTTTTCTTTTCTTTTTTTTTTTTTTTTTTTTTTTTTTTTTTTTTTTTTTTTTTTTTTTTTTTTTTTTTTTTGACGTTTGTTATGATAATGACTGGGTTTAAAAGGGCGTTTTCGAATCACCTTGTGTCCGTGAAGTCATGGTTATTTGTGTACATTTATACCTTGTTTTGGGCTTGCCTGGTATCTATTTCGAGGCCATTTCGAGGCCCTGAACTAAAAATCCCCTTACATCATCGGACTCATGTAGAACAAGCCCTTTGTCCATGGTGTGGACGTATGTTTAATACCGATGGCCTATGATTCACCGATTGGTCTTGACGCACATTGCCTATTATATTCATGCAAAATCATAAAAGACTCCTAAAATGGCTCATGAAAATGGTTCGATTATTAGTAAATGAAACTTATTATACAGGTTAAAAAGAAGTATATAAAAGCAACAAACTTGACTTTTCATTCGATTGGAATTTGCTTTTATGGAAACGAATATCCTTCAGGAAAAGACTCATGAGGGAGTATAATTAATTGCTTTGTTTATCATTTGAAATGTAATCATTTGTCATTTAAACGACGGGTGTATATTTGTTTACTGAACAGAGGAAACGGAAACAATTCAGTGATTGTTTAAAGCATAAAGTTGGCAATGTCCTTATCTTAAACTCATTCACGTCACCAAGATGACTAATTTATTGGACTTCAGCCCCTTCATGTCATAAACACCAGGAAAACCTAACAGGAATTGCAATCCAATATCGTTTCATATTTTGCATTTGTATGAACAATAGCACAATGAACTAAATACATTTTTTAAGTGTCTCACAGTACCACTTACCATTTTTTGGTATTTCGTGGTATTTTATGCACGTGATGCTAATTTCAATTAATATTTGTAACCTTACACCAAACATTGTACAAAAAGTCAAATTAACATGAATTTTAATGATGGTTTCACTGGTAAATAATCCATTTGAGACTATATATTATTATTGAATTGACTTAAATTTATTTGCTTCCTTATCACTTTCACATTTCCATGAACAAAATGTAATGTTTTTACTAATCAAATATTAATTCGAAACCAAAAATTTCCCTACCAACCTAATCAGAAAACGTATAAATAATATATTTAAATCAAGATTCTTTAAGCAAGGTCACTGATGTGCTATCTGGCAGCCCTCAAGTGGACTAAGGTTTTGTAACAACAAAACACGAATTGACTCGCAACTGAGGCGAAAGGAAGGAGGTTTGTTCTTAAACAAAACGCAGTATCATCTTCAAAGTTTATCGGTCATGGATCATCAGTTCATGGTCACATTCAACATGGTCAAGGCTCACACAAAATGCATGTCACTAAAACTAATAAATCAATAAATAAAATACAAGTCATCGTATTCAAATGATAATAAACCGTTATTTTATCCCTCTATTTCCTTTTTTATTTCTTTTTGAGAAATGTGATATGAGTCAATCCACATTCCACCGACATGAGGCACATCATTAAATGTTTTTAATTATTTGCTTTACTCACCTAGCTTTTCATCGTGATATATGTTGTAAGTTGTGGTGCTACGTGAGTAATGAAGCGAAAATGCTTATAGTTGAGATATTAAAATTGCTAGTTATTTCTTTGAATAATAGGGGGGAAATCTCAGTGCCGCGAAATTAAGCCCCACAAAAGTTGATTGTAGAGTTAGCCTGAATAATAATAATAGTGTTATTATTTCAACATTTTGAATGTGAAATGATATATTAATTTTTGATCGTGTTCTATCTATCAATATTTGAAGCTTAAAAACAAACAAACAAGCAAATACACACTGCCACCAGGTGATAAGCTTATACGCATCTACATGAACATGATGAATATGCCTTGAAACAATGTAAATATTTCAAATGACGTGTCTGTTTGTATTTTATTAAACACGCCAAAACAATGGGCTTGGTACAAACTGTCAACTAGTGAGAGATACGGTCAAGGGTATATGTCTTGGATTGAAAAATATGAGGACTTTTGGGTGTTTTTTTATCCCCAATCTTCGCCAGCACCACGCCACTAGTAAATTTATTTTAAGATATTTTATTAAACAAACTTCATATATGGTTGCATAGCCTCTTTCCAAACGTATACACAATGATTTAGTACAAATGATAGTCATTTAAAACCAGAATAGCAATTTAACATGCAGACTAATCATTGTTCTATTTGACATTATTTTTATGCGTATTATGAAAGATTTATAGTAAGCTATTGTCGTCGAATGACTTCCTAATGATAGACATTAGCAAAAGCGTTAAGTTCATGTCGATAAGTGTTTACAAAAACAATACTTACGAAAAGTCAAAGTATTTATTAGTGTCACACTGTGACGGTCCCAAACGATATTAAAAATATTTTGCATTTTATCTTAATTATGGTACGAATTCGGGGGGTTTCCTTAGAAGTAAGTTTGCCCGGTATTAAATTTTGTTCTAGCTAATTTCAACGTAAATGTATTCTCAAATAGCTTGGACCAAAAAAAAAATAGTTCTCCCTCCAATTTATTTCCCTATCATTCAACGCCCTTCAATTAAATGAGGACCTCAGGTTAAGATTCAGGTTTATTTTTAGTATTTTCATAATTAGTAATTTAGATTGAGGGCAGAGTGAATATAAAAAAATCCAGGTGTGTATATAAAGAGAAAAAAAATCATGCGTAATTAGTGTTTCAGGTCTTATCATGCACCTCTAGGGGATCAAGGTTAGAAACAAAATAAGTCGCGTTGCTTATTTTTTTAATTTTTTTTTATTTATTTATTTTTTTAAATCAGTATAATTAGTCGAGGCTCGTGCTCAGAACTTCAAAAGGAACGGTGTTGAGTTTTCTAATTAACTATTTTTTTCTCTCTGGAAAGGAATAAATGTGAATGGCGTGTACCTCATTATCATTAAACATCTGTGAGTAGTAAACCATTTATTTTGTTAATTTAGGTCGAGTTTGCATTACCTTGATTATTGCGTGTCTCTCCGTGTGTTCCCCAACCCCTTTCTTTCCCGACACCGACTCTCTGAACAGAATAGTGAAGATAAAAAGCAATGTTTTGTATTGCGCTTTATAAATTATTACTCCGAACACAGGATTGAATAACATTCGACCATTTTACACCGAAACACACTCTACCAGTTACACATTTTAACACCTAGCTGAGGTGAAGCATGTAAAAAACGACGATTTGAACAAAGTTCGAACCCACGACATTTGCACAGTCCTGAATACAATAACATTATATTGTATCATATTTTAGTCAAGTGGTGGAAAATATTGACAAAAACATTATTATTATGTATTGAATGATATAGGCCTATTATAATTACGACGGGTACATTAATTAGAAATACATGCTTATTTTATATTTTCTTATTCAGTTTGTGTTTGTCTGTTTGTTCGTTTGTTTGTTTGTTTTTTTGCGTATGAAAATCAAGTCCATGAGATTTATCAGGAAGCTTCCTGGATTTATGTAGTAAAATTCATCAACGTTGATTACTGATTGAAATGATGACTACCGTATATTGAGATAAACATAACCAAAGAGCTAATGGAAATTTCATGGCACTTAAAATACTTTGCATGATCATGCTTGTACTTTGTGAGCTATATTTGAGAATATTATCAGCAGGGTAGCAAAGTGTTTTTAGAATGAATATCCTGAGCAGAAGACGACTTGCCGACACGTGTGTGCAAGTACGTAATAAACTCACGTGGGTTTAAACATGGACGTATCACTTTTGACAAAAGTGATACGTCCATGGTTTAATGCTACAGTCACACAGACACTTACGTATAGTTACGTCAAGTTGCGTCCAAAAATTATTTTCTTTTGTGCGGATCCCCACGGATGCCTTCCCGTCATAGTCAGAAGTGGAAATAATGATTATTTCGTTC